>PVLC010037817.1:0-15085 GCA_004027655.1 Graphiurus murinus
TCTTCTCTCTCTCTCTCTCTCTCTCTCTCTCTCTCTCTCTCTCTCTCTCCTTCCCTCCCTCTATCTCTCCCTCCCTCTCTATATCTCTGTAAGCAAATATTCATCTAAGTTTTTGTTTTTTGATGTTTGTTTGTTTTTGCGGTACTAGGGACTGAACCCAGGGCATTCTACCTCCAAGCTACACCCCCAGCCCTATTTTTTCTTCTTTATTTTGAAACAGGGTTTCACTAAGTTGTGGAGGGCCTCACTAAGTAGCTGAGTCTGACTGTGAACCTGTGATCCTCCTGTCTCAACCTCCCAAGTACTGGGATGACAAGCGTGCACCACCACCCCCGGCTACTCTTAAGATTTTTTTGTGTGTCAGGGGTTTTGGATCACAACAATGGGAATGTTGAGTGAAAGGGTGGATCTTAATTCACTCAAATTAATAATCACTTTAAATGTAAGTGGCCTATGTATGCTAAATAAGCGATATAGACTATCAGATTGGACAAAAATAAATAAATAATAAAGCTAGACTCAACCACAGGTCATCTGCTGGAAAACTCACTTTAAAAACAAAGACATCGGTTAAAAATAAAGGCATGGAGAAAAATACCATTTTATACTAACCAAAATAAAGAATAGCTTTGTTGATTTCAGCCAAAATAGGCTTGTTATAATGAGGAAGATTATCAGTGATAGATAATATAAAACTGAAAAAAATTAAAGCCTAATTTTAACAATTATTACAATATCCCAGAAAAAAATTGTTTCAGGGAATCTTAACGGCCAAACTGAGTTTTAATTTTATATGTGGTTTTACTTAGATTTTTCTTACTGTGACATTTATTAAATAAAAGGTTACTGATATTTTGTCATCTGGAAATATCGCTCAAAGCCATATATTTGTCTGATTCCCACAAATAATTTGTTGCTTTGCAAGGAAGAATTTCTGTTTTATACCAACTGGTAGAGAAACAGACCAGCATTCCATTGAAAATATTATAGGCTTTAGGCATTTAACATGTCTCATCTCAGAAGTCTGGACAGAAATCCAAGTAGGAGCGAACTAAATTACATTCTTTGGCTATTGGGAAAACTATTCATACTTCTCTGAATGTAATGAGTTTGTTTCTTATTCTTGCAGTGTTTTCCCCTTTGGGAGATACTGGAATTGGACCGAGAACACTTACACGCACCTGCCAGTAGATTTTAAATCCCTGAGTTAGAGGGTGATATTTCTTTATGAACTCATGTAGGGTAGGTTGACTAGAATCCTTGATTCTAAGGTTTGATTAATGATATGTTTATATTTATCATTCATATATAGCAATATTCAAAGGGCTTATGAATAACAAAATACATTTGCAACTAGGGACTGTTACAAAGCACCAGCAACCATTCTTAACTAATCTGATTTAATTTATGTTGTGTTAGGAATTTTGCAGTTCTCTAAAGGGCTGGGAATAAAGGATTCCCAAGAGTGGTAAAAACAGCAACAATGGCTCTCACAGTGCGTACTAATCCACTTATAATGGAATAGTTATTGGCTACATATTATGAATTACTAAAGAACCTCAAAGAAAATAATGGATGTGGGCAGGCTGGTACCTTGAGCACCTTATAATAGATTCATGGCTGTTCATAACATTGGGATCAACGGGATTCGTGCAGGATTACGCACAAGTACTTACTGAAAGCGGCACAGTGTGTAATGGGTTTCCAGGAGAGCCCAGGATTCTACCGGCAAGACAGTAACACGGTACCCACGTGTCTCCAAGTCCTCCGTGGCAAAAAAAAGGGATCAAATGATTTCCCAGAGTGGTCTGGAGGGTCAGCGTTCAGGAGATGACAGATGATAACGTATTCGGGAGGAGATTCAAGTCACACTCCACATGTGGATAAAGAACGACCGCATTGGGAGGGATCATCTTACAGCCTGGAAGCACAGGTGCTGAATTGGGTCCCCGTTATGATCTGGATGTGACCTGTCACCCCAAAGGCTCGTGTGTTGGAAGCTTGGTCCCAGTGCAGCCAGGTTCAGAGGTGGAGATTTGAGGAAGGGCTTGGATCCTGAGGGCACGAACCTCATCAGCGGACTGATCCACTGAGAGATTCCTAACTTGATGACATTAGGACGTGGGACCTGGTTGGAGGAAGTGGGAACACTGGAGACACGCCCTGGAAGGGTGCATCTCGTCCAGGGCCCTACCCTCCTCCCTCCTCCTCCTCCTCCTCCTCCCCATCCCCCTCCTCCTCCTCCTCTTCCTTCTTCTCCTTCTCCTCCTCCTCCTTTTCCTCCTCTTCCTCTTCCTCCTCCTCCTCCTCCTCTTCCTCCGCTTCCTCCTCCTTCTCCTTCTCTCTCCCTCTCTCTCTACCAGGAAGAGAGCAACTTCGTTCCACCAAAGCCTTCTACCATAATGTTTCTGCCATGAACCAGCCAACCATTCACTGAGACCTGGAAAACCATGAGTCAAAATAAGTCTTTGGGGGCTGGGATGTAGCTCAGTGGCAATGTGCTTGCCTTGCAAGTGCAGCACCCTGATTTCAATCCCCAGTTCCAAAAAGACCAAAAAAAAAAAAAAAAAAGTTAAGAGCAAGAAAAAAAAACCCAAAAACTTATATACACCTATACATCTATCTATTTATTTCTCTATATATATATAGCCCGATGTGGTGGCATGCTTGTAATCCCAGTACTTGAGAGGCTAAGATAGGAGAATGGCAGGTTCAAGGACAGCCTCAGCAAGTAGTGAGACTCTCATCAACCTAGTGAGACTGTTTCAAAATAAAAATATAATAGAGCTGGGGATGTAGCTCGGTGGTAGAATGCCCCTGAGTTCAATTTCCAGTGGGAAAAAGAATAAGCCTTTCTTCCTCGAAGTTATTTTTCTTCAGGTATTTTATCTCAGAGACAGAAAGCTGACTAACACAGTCCCATTTAATCTATTGCATGCCTAAGCGACACCGTTTTGTGTGGTTGTTGTTTTGGTGTTTTTTAAGAGATTGGTTATCTCTTTTCCAAACCAAAAAATATTTGACAAACTATCCTCAAATAAAGGAACTTCTTATCTCCGGGATTACGAGTAGGCTCCCAATTAATCCAAAGAGTACCAATTGAGAAAAATGAGATGTAATGATACGGGAAGAATCAAAAAACGAAAATGACTAAAGATAAAAGAAGATCAAGGTGTTGTGAGAGGAGAAAGTGAACGTGTGCAGACAATTTTGCATATGTTTCATCTTGAGTCCTGACATCACCGCCCACCCTTTTACAGTTAAGCAAAGTAAAGCTCAAAGAGAAGTAAAATCAGTGTGTCAATTTGTCCTTCGTTAGATCGGATATGTGGTTTGACCAGCTAATTTGCTCTCCAGCATATCACAAGCTGAAAGACTCTAAACAGAAAGCCAAGAACACAATCAGATGCCTTTAAAGAGACTGGGAACGGGATGTGGTTCACTGGTAGAGTGCTTGCCTAGCATGCATGAGGACTTGGGTTCAATCCCCAGTAACACACACATACACACACACACACACACACTCCTTTGAAAGTGGTTCAATTTCTCTGCTGAGAACAATGTCCCCGAGATATTTACTTTTAATATTTTTAGTGAGCCTTGAAATTGTAAAGGTCTTTTTAAACTTGACCTACTTCTGAAATTCAAAAAGTCAATTTTACAGTCAGCAGCCTCTTTAGAAAGATGCCAACATGAATACTGACATTTCAGAGAGCTCACTTCCTGAAGCTGTTTCATGGATTTTAGTTGAATCCCAAGTGATCAGAGCTGCGTGCCCAAAGCTTCACTTGACGAGATTCATGTGTAAAGTGAAGAAAAGCCAAAATACTAACAATATCCTTCATTTGCCCATGGTATATATAGTGTTAGGTTGGGACACCAGTAACTACAAACCTCAAAATGTCCTGTAGGACTGGGAGTTCCACTTATAAACAAATCTCTTTAGAAATACTTGATAGTCTCCCAAAATAAAAATATCCCCCAAATTTGAAAACTCACCACCACACTGAAACCAGAATTTGATAGGTAGTGAATTGCTAAAACCTAGTAAACACGTTCACTAAATGACAAGTGTGTTAGCTTTCCATTCCTGTGACAAAATACCTGAGAAAAATTAACTTATGAGATGAAAGGTTTATTTCATCTAATCGTTTCAGTCCATAGTCACTTAGCTCTGTTGTTTCTCTGCCTGCGGTGAGCCAGAGCATCTTGGTGGAGAGGGCATGGTGGGGCAAAGCTGTTCACCTCATGGTTCTCTATAAACTACCTAGTCTCTGACATTCTGTTATAGTAACAGAAAACAAACTAAGACACCATGCTAGTCAAGTCTTCTTGAACCACCCCCGTCACCCTCCCACCCCCGTCAACACCATTACACATGATTAACCAAGGAAGCCATGAGCCTGCTCCAGAGCCCAGGCCACCTGCAGTGTCATTTGGGACACACTCATTTTTTTTTTTTTCTTCCATGCTCTGTATGCACCGACAGCCCGTTTCCTGGCATCAAAGCTGACTGCAGCAATTCTCCCTCTTGCTTCCTGTGATAGCTCACAATTCGGAATTTTCTGCTCCGACTGAGTAGATCTCATCAACTGTGTTTCTGCATTTCCAGCAGTTTTGGTTTGCAAAATGCAAACTAAGGACAGCAATCTGGGAGAGGCAGCCATGACTATTGGTGATAATGAGACAAAAAGGTTCCAGCTCTCCTTTGCTCCCCTTTTCCTGGGCTTCCCCAGCTGTACAGGCGAGGGGTCAGGCCCGGGGGCCAGCAGAGATCAGAGGTCTACATTCAGCAACTAGCCTGCAGCGTCCTCTTGTCAGAGCTTCTTTCCGGTGGGTTCTGAGCAGCAAGATGTCCACGGAGCAAGAGAACCAAACCTGCTCTACTAAGCATGAGGCCAGTTCAAACTAAGCAAGGCATTGGGGTCCACATGCTTGGACCAGAGCCCGGCCTCTGCTTCTGAACACTCTGGCCACCCTGGGACAATCACTGACTGTCTCTAAGTCTGCAAAGAAGAAGCTCGGCTGCCATTAAAGGACTCTCGGGATGTCTCTCTCTTAGGAAACGAGAGTCACAAGCGGCAGGGCTTAGAAACAGAAGCGTTGAAAGCTTCTGGATGATGGGCGTGGTGGCTCACGCTTGTCATCCCAGCACTTGGGAGGCTGAGACAGGAGGATCACAGGTTTGTGGCCAGCCTCAGCTACTTAGTGAGGCACTCTACAACTTAATGAGACCCTGTTTCAAAATAAAGAATAAAAAATAGGGCTGGGTTCAGCAGCTAGACTTGGGAAATACCAACATGAACGTGGGAATGGATGGGGGTCATTTAGTGAAGAAGACTGGCTAGAGGTCGAGATACAGAGTCCGATGGTCTCTTCCCTCTAAAACTTCATGATCTAAAGAAGAAAACAGACACAACAGCTGACTGTAACGTGGTAAAAGTAATGACAGTATAGAACACAGAGTAAGTGCAGAAGGTCAGAACCCAGCGGGGCAAACGGCAAGTCCCGTCGCTCCACCGCCAGGATTCAGATACTTCCCTAAACACAGGAGCTCCAGCATTTACACCCATTTTAGTTATGCTTTCTTTACAGTTATTTTACTGGGGCATCGGAGGAAAATAGAGATAAATGGCTTTCTTAAATGTGTCTTAGTCAACCAAAAGCCTAAAGTCTTATTTTTCCTAGGTCCCTTATATATTATTAGAAACCCAAAACCACATCGGATCGCTTCTCAGAAATTCTCGAGACTTTTAATACCGTAGCATGTTTCATGGTAGGCCTGCCGCCTGTGACAGAGACGAATCTGCTTCACTCCCATGAACAGACACCTGCCTGACGGCTCTGCCCTTAGCAGCTCAGCCCTAGAGACCAATGCTCCTGCCTTTGCTGTTGGACTTGGGGGAGGCTTTTGAGCCTCCGACTCCTGCTTCCCTGAGTTAGAAGCAGGCAGGGGCATCTTCTGCACCTGCCCTCCCTGGGGTGCCAAGAGCCAGCCCTCAAAGCGGCAGAGTCTGGGGGTCCCTCGTTAGGTGGAGATTGAGGACGAGGTCGAGAGTGAGAGTACGCTTACACACAATGTGGTTATGACGAATCTGTTTATTCCATCTCATGAGTGCTTTTTATGCTCATTACAACAAGGTATACAAAACAGGAATTTTTACAGTCTTGTTTTTCCCTAACGTTAAGTGGGTACAATTTTAACTAGAAAAGCTATTTCCTATAGTGTTTGCTAAGATGAGGGGAGCAGGAGAAGTTTACAAAAAATACAAAAGTGTAAATGAATTATTTTTTAGTGCGAGAGCGGGGTTAGAGGTTAACAGTGAAGAGGAGCAGGGGTGAAGGTTAATAGCGGAGAAGAAACTCTATTCATTAGATAAATCTTTCCTATTTGCTCAAGCAGCTAGAAGATAGCTAGTTAATAAGTTTTAGGTAAGCGGGGAGTTTGGCAAGCTCTCTGTCTTAAAGCTTTCTTTACTTATGACAAGAAACCAAAGTTCTCTTGACTCAGCTGCTGGTATTTGTAGAGTTAATGAGTAAGGCCGAGGCATTGTACTCAGCCCCTGAATGACTTCAATCCATTCAGCATCCTGTGCCTCTTAAAAAAATCTTTTAATGTGGAAGCAAAGCCCAAATTTCCAGAATAAAATAATTTAAAGCGAGAAATGTCATACATCCCTTATTTAGCAGGCCGAGCCTTGCTCTGAGGCCTTAACTGGTTAAGGTAACCACACTGGGGGGAATTTCTGAGTCTGTTCCCTAGTTAGGGAAGGGCTGGCCTGGAGCCGAAGTACTGGGATTCAAGCTCCCACCTTGGCGCTGACCTCGGTGTGAGAGCTTGAGCGAGCTGCCTGTGCTCTGCGCTTCAGTTTCCTGACCTGCAGAATAGAGGCTTGTTGATTTCACAAGGCTCGTGTGAAAAGCACGTGAGATGGGATGCCTGCCTTTTGTGGAGGCGGTGTTCAGGGATCTGGGATCTGGAAGTCCACCCTGCAAATCCACTGGCATCCACAACCACCTGATGCCCTTTTAAGAAAATGAACCCACTCCATTGTATTCCTTAGTCGAGACAGCAAGCTCTTAAACAAATGATCTTTTCCCTCTATTTTCAGAAGTTAATGATAGAGCTGTAAAATCTGTATCACCATAGGGTAGGTTTTTTGTTTTGGTTTGGTTTGGTTTGGGGTTTTTTTGCGGTACTAGGGATTGAACCCAAAGGTGTTCTACCTCCGAGCTACACCCCCAGCCCTATTTTTTATTCTTTATTTTGAAACAGGGTCTCATTAATTTGCAGAGGGCCTCACTAAGTAGCTGAAGCTGGTTGCAAACTTGTGATCCTCCTGTCTCAGCCTCCCAAGGACTGGGATTACAAGCTTGTGCCACCACATCTTGCTCCATATAATAGGTTTGATTTTAGACCTTAACGCTATGCTAGCCACCCAAAGATCTTTCTAAGATGGACATTCTTTAAAAAATAAGCCGGGCGTGGTGGCGCACACTTGTAATCCCAGCATTCGGGAGGCTGAGACCGGAGGATCCGGGTTCGAGGCCAGCCTCAGCTACCTAGTGAGGCACTCCACAACTTAGTGAGACTCGGTTTCAAAATAAAGAATAAAAAATAGGGCTGGGGGTGTAGCTCGGAGGTAGAATGCCCTTGAGTTCAATCCCCAGTACCGCAAAAAAATAAAAATAAAAAATAAATGATATTTTCATGTATATAGATTTATCAGTAGGGAGGTGGACATTCTTTTAAAATAAGTGATTATTTTCATTTATATAGACTTATCAATAGATAGATAAATTCAACAAATGGATGGTTGTGGGACCAAGATGGGGAATGTAGAGGGGTATTTTAAACTTTTATTCTGTGTGTTTAAATAATATTTGAATTTTTAGTAATGGAATTTATTCATGTATTACACATAATTAAGGCAAAATCCAAGGTCATGTTAAAATAGTTACAATTGCTTTGAACCTTGTCATGACCACTTCCCACTTAATGCCTTAAACAAAAATATTAACACATACTTTTATATTAATATGTTGAACAATTAAAAATGGACATTCTGTAGGCAGGGGCTGGGCAGAGCATGTTACTACCAACCTGCAGGTTATGAATTTGGGCCCTCGTTAGCCTCTCTTGGTGAGATTAATTGCCGCTGATCAAAAGTTCAATATAAAAATTCTCAACAGAGTTATGAATAGGAAAGAATAAAAGCAGTCAAAGGGACAGAGAAACTCTCTCCTCCTTCTAAAATGTAAAGGACCCTGCACAGTCGGACCTGGGGGTACATGCCCGTAATCCCAGTACTTGAGAGGCTGAGCCAGGAGGATGGCAGGTCCGAGGCCAGCCTCAGCAACTTAGCGAGACCCTCGGCAACTTAAGGAGACTCTGTTTCAAAATCAAAATAAAAATAGGACTGGAGGTGTAGCAAAAGAAAAGGATCCTGCACATGGGAGTTGTCGGGGGCCATCCCTTGAGGCAGCAGGGTTGGGGGTCCCTCAGTAGATGTGGATCGAGACGAGGTCGAGAGATTACGCTCACACCCAATGCAGTGTTGAAAACGCATCTGTTTAATTCATGTCAGTCACCATTTCTTATACTATCTTTTACAATGAGGCAGGAATTTTTACAGACTTGTTTTTCCTAACGTTGAGTGGGTACATCTTTAACTAGAAAAGCTATTTCCCATAGTATTTGATGGGATTAAGAAAACAGCAAAGGTTACAGAATACAATACGTATATAAAAATTCTTTTAGTACGAAAACAATGCTAAAGGTTAACGACGAAGAGGAGTCTCAATTCATCAGTTTAAGTCTTCATTATTTATTTCAGCTCCTGTAAGCAGTGTTCTTATCTTATTCTCAGGCAGCTAGAGTTAGTTAATGAGTAGTGGAGGCAAAGGGGGAAGGAAACAAACTCTCTGTCTTAAAGCTTTTCTTACTCATAGATAAAATAGTAGACCTAAGTTTCTTTGGTTCAGTAGCTAAACTTGCAAAGTCCAATTCCTGATGTTGTAAAAGGTTAATGATATCTCTGAGGTAAGCTGATGCATTGTCTTTTTTTAGCTAACCTTGAGGAATCACAATCCGTCCAGCCATCCTGTGTCCCTAGGAAATTTTCCTTTATAATTAATGTGAAAGCGAAACCCAAAGCACCCCAAATTTCCAGAATATAATAATGCAAAGTGGGACATGCCATGCGTTCCTTCTTTTGGAATCGTCTGCCTTGCAGGGATCCAGTGGGACCCAGCTATTAAGATGAGGTTGCAGGGAGTCCTACCCTGTCCTCTCCCTGTTAGTCTCCAGCCATTCTTACACTTGAGAAATGGGAAGGAGGGGCGCAAGGCTCCTTCTCTCACTTCAAGGTCGGCCTCACGCCTTCCTGCACATCCTCTTCTTAACATCTCGGGGTGGATGGAGACTGTGTGGAGTCAGGGCCAAGCTGGCAAACGGAGCTGCAAGTTACCTTTGCCAGCAAAACACCTTCGGCTGTCATCTGTGGAATCACATGCTTGGGCAAGAAAGACCAGAGTGCCGAGCTAGCATAACAGTCCCTCCCGGGGATCTGCGAGTGGACCGATACTTGCCAGGACTTTTCTGCTGATGCCAGTACTTCCTCTTTTCTTCTACCTTGCTGTCCCAGGGCTGTGTGAGATTACGAGGAGTCCTGAGATCAGGGAGCAAAGACTCCTACGGCCAGACCGTGCGGGGATCTCAGTGAGCTTCAAGGAGACGATTCAAAAGCAAGCACCTGATTAATGTCTCCTCTTGAAACCACGTCCTTTCAGGCTAATCGCCCAGAAGCCAAACTACAATACTGCTTCAATTCAAATTAACACGTCTTAATGTAATAACCGATACTGTTTTGCTGAATCTAAAACACTGATGCTATTTGTTTGTTTTTTTTAATAGAAAGATCATCTGCTAGATTTGGTTTTGTTTTCTAAAGGGCGTATTTTATTTTTATTTGGGAGCATGCCGAGTCATTGCTGTTTTTCATTGGACAATGATCAGTTATTATAATGAACCAATCAATGAAATTGTGCAGTCCCCAACAAGGAAAATCTTCACAGCTAAGGCAACTGAGCTGCTTGATGTTGGTAGCTCAGAAAAGGGGATTCGCCTGAGCCCTTTACTGCCCCTGGGTTTACCCTGCACTCTGTGACCTCGGGCTTTTTTTTTTTTTTTTTTTTAATTCTTTATTTGGAAACAGGGTCTCACTAAGTTGCGGAGGGCCTCACTAAGTCGCTGAGGCTGGCTGCGAACCTGGACCTAGGGCTTTCGAGTTTGTCTACTGCCTAGGCGAGGACTCGATTCTCCCGCTTGCTTCTCCTTCCAAACCTCCGCTGTCGGTGGCTGGCTCAGCTCGCTGTGCACCCGCAGCCTGCCTTGGCCGGGGAGCATTACTGACGCACCTGCTTCTGCTCTTTTCTCATTAGCCGAAGAAATGAAAGTAGCAAGTGCATTCCTCTTCGATGATAATTTTTCATTATGTCAAGTCAGAATCTCAGTTTGCAAAACACCCCAGGACGCTACAGACTTATTTTATGACCGCGCTTCCAAAAGTATCTTATCCCTGATGAAGAGGAAATGTGTCTTTATTTATTTGTGTGTGTGTGTGTGTGTGTGTGTGTGTGTGTGTGTGTGTGTGTGTTGCTAGGGTCTAAGCCCAGGGGCATTCTACCTCCAAACTACACCCCTAGCCCTATTTCATTTTATTTTTATTTTGAAACAGGGCCTAGCTAAGTTGATGAGAGTCTCACTACTTGCTGAGGCTGTCCTCAAACCTGCAATCCTCCTGTCTCAGCCTCCCAAGTACTGAGATTACAGGCATTGTGGACATCACGCCTGGCTAACATGGTTGTCTTTGAAAAAAAATAAAAATAAAAATTTAAATTCTCCTAGAGCCCTCTAGTCCCTTAGGAAATGTCTGCAGATGCCAGTGTGATGAGCTCTCGTCTCTGCTGCCTTCACTGTTCAGAAACAGGTTTTGTTTCATGCTTTCAGGTACACAAATGGTGTTGCCAAAGAGTAATATGTAGCCGGGCGTGGTGGCGCACGCTTGTAATCCCAGCATTCGGGAGGCTGAGACAGGAGGATCTGGGTTCGCGGCCAGCCTCAGCTACCTAGTGAGGCACTCCGCAACTTAGTGAGACCCTGTTTCAAAATAAAGAATAAAATATAGGGCTAGGGGTGTAGCTCGGAGGTAGAATGCCCCTGAGTTCAATCCCTAGTACCACAATATATATATATTTACTCATACCAGCATATCTAAATATATACTATATATCATGCGTAACATAAATATATGCAGGTATATATTTACAGGCTTGTTTATATTTAAAACTGAGCAGTATCCTCTCACAATACCATTCTCTGGGTCTCTATGAAAACCCTGAAACTTGCAGTTCCAAGTGGCAGACAATATCAAGTCACGGAGGATAATTCTGCTTTTAAGCTGCAACCCGAGCTCCCTCTAATGGCTGCTTTTTTGGACAGTGAAGTCTATGGAAAATAAAATACTCGTATTCATTTGAAATACGCGTATTCATTTGAAACTGAGAAGGGCTGTGTATTAATTGTTATTTTTAATGAGTCTTATTATTTGTTTTTACAGCTAGATGATATTTCTACAGGTTTGAAAAATTATAAGTCCCACCTTTGAAAAATCTTACCAGTATAAGTAAAAACAAAACTTGCTGACTGTGATGGTTAATTTTGGAGGGCTTTTTTTTTCCTTTTTTGTGGTACTGGGGATTGAACTCAGGGGCATTCTACCTCTAAGCTACACTCCCGGCCCTTTACACACGCATGCATGCAAGCACATTTGGTTCTTTTCCTCTGGAAATCCTGTAATACACTTGCTTTTCAGGAGCTCTAAGAAATACACGAAATTTGTAAGAGTTTGGATCCTGCTGCTGCACTGAGATCTGTTATCACCGATTTAAAGCAGTACCATCTAAAATGATGCATGAGGTAGTGTGGGTGTTTTTTGCTGAGGTTGTTGTTTGGTACTGGAGATGGAACCCAGAATTCTACCCCCAAACTACACTCCCAACCCTTTTCATTTTTTTATTTTGAAACAGGGTCTCGATAAGTTGCTGAAGCTGACCTCCAGCCTGCAATCTTCTTGGCTCAGCCTCCCAAGTACTGGGATTACAGACATGTGCCAATGTGTCTGGCCAGAACTTGTATAAATATTGACTTGACTAGGATATGTGGAATTTACTAATTAAAAGAAAAATAGGACAGGGTCGGGGTAGAGCTCAGTAATCAAGCCCTCGCCTCTCCGGTGCAGACCCCAGGCCCAATGGGTCGCTGCCGGGTTGCCTGGCACCCAGGTATTGCTTTTTACCTCCTTCTGTTTCTTTTTGGCAGCTCACTGTCATGTCCTACCTTGGGTCCTTGTATTGATACTTGGAAACCTTCCTTTACCGTGGTGATCAATTTCCATAGAGGGTTTTTTGGTTTTTTTTTAACTCATGGCAAATACTGAGTTACAGTGTTCATCTGCCACATTGCACGTTTGTGTGGTATTTATCTGATAACGTTTTGCTGACTTCTTAAATCCTATCTTTCCACCACTGCTGGATCAGCCACTTTCCAATTTTCTGGGCACTGAACCAATGGAACTTTCTGGACTGCCTGATGGCAGGAAGGTAGGTATTTTTGTTGGTGTGTATGTGTGTGTGTGTGTGTGTGTGTGTGTGTGTGTGTGTTCTGAGGTTTGCCATTGCTTAGGGTTCACGTGTGTGTCCCCAGCCTTCCTTCTCCCACCCCCGAGTGCCTTCTCTACGGTCTCCTTTCTGTCTTCCCAGACACCTCGGGGCCTCGTGTGTGGCAAAGAGCGCAGGCTGCTCGCCTCAGAGTACGTCTGTGTCCTCAGAGGAGGCAACTGTGAAATCCAAGGCCACCGCCACCTTACCATTCACGTCCCCCAAGCAGCTTCTGAGATAGATAGGTAGATAGACAGACAGACAGACAGACAGAAAGACAGATAGAGATAGATAGATAGATTGATAGACAGACAGATAGATGGTAGAATGCCCCTGGGCTCAATCCCAGCAGGTTTGAGGCCAGTCTCACCTACTTAGGGAGACTCTCAGCAAACTAGTGAGACCCTATTTCAAAAACAAAAAAAGAAAAAGGAGTTGCAGATGTAGCTCAGAAGTAGAATGCCCCTGGATTCAATCCCCACTACCACCAAAATAAAATAGGTCTGGAAGTGTAGCTCAGAGGTAGAATGCCCCTGAGTCCAATCCCTTGTAACACACACACACACACACACACACACACACACACACGAATGAGGATGCAGAGCTCCTGCTCACAGTATGACAATATGACATCACTTGCAAATGTGCACATATGCCAGTAGTTGATGACACTCAGCCTGGCTTTCAGTGGGAGCACACCTGCAAATGCTACTGGAAGTACTTAGCATGGGTCATCATTACTGCTGAGAAGAGAAGAGAAACAACTCTTGCAGGCCATCCGTCTCCTCTCCAAAGACCCAATTCTCTCCAATCTGCTTGCATCCTTTTCTAGCAAATATACTACATTTCACAGGCATCTGTAGAGCTGTGATAATGTCCCATGATGTCGCTTCCAGCTGTGTTAGGCTACAGGTTTGTCTCTTTCCTTAAAGAATAACATTCTGCATTTGCGAATAGTTGGTTATGAAGATTTAAATGCGAATCTCAAAAAATCTGGCTTTGTCCAAATACAGCCTTGTCAGTAAGCAATTTCAGAAAACCAAGCGTGCTTTACATGCAATCCTCTTTCATCGTCCTTTTTGCATCGCTGTGGATTTGTGACACTCCATTGCCCTGATGTGACCTTGCTTTCTTCCCCCTAGGATGCACAGACTAATTCTGATTCTTTTCCCTGCCCTGAGATTCGGGATGGACTGTCCTCCCGAGGGGCGAGGAGCGCTGCTGGTCCCTTTTATCAGAGAATCTCTTTAGAAGCTACAGGCCTTAGGCCTACAAACGAGCTACCTCCCCATTCCATCTGGAACGCGGCAGGATGACAGCAAAAACACCCAACAGCTCAAGTTGCTGTAGGATCAGGACAGATAAAGCTCCCTTTAAAAGAAAAAAAAGTCTGGATTTGTAGTGATGTTTTCTGTTTATTTATTTATTTATTTATTTTGATGGTATTGGGGATTGAACACACGGGCATTCTACCTCTGAGCTATACTCTCAGCTCTTATTTATTTATTTACTTATTTACTTACTTACTTATTTTTAGTTTGAAACAGGGTCTCACTAAATTGCTGAGGCTGGCCGAGAACCCGGATCCTCCTGTCTCAGCCTCCCAAGTACTGGGATTCCAGCGTGCGCCACCACGCCCGGTGACAGTTCCAATTTATCTCTACTTTAATAACTTATTTTGCCTTACTCTAATAAGAAAGTCTGGCAATTCATTTTCCAACTTTTTAGCAAGTAATTTTTTTTCTTTTCATTAACATTAACTACCATAAAAAGCTCTATATTGTCATGTCAAGTCACAGGTCTGAATTTCAGTGTTGCCCTCCCCTCTCCAAATCTAGGAGAATCTACATCTTTTCTTCTTTCTTGACCCTCAGCTCAGCCATCCTTGACCTGGCTTCAGAGTGTGCGGGTCCCATCAGTTTGTTCATCAGCATCTCCTCAGCACCAGCGTCTGAAAGGGACGCAGTCTCAGCTTCCCTCTTGGGAACCCCAACAAAACTAAGAGTTCCCAACACTCAGTATAGCCAGATGTGGTGTCCCACGCTTGTAATTCCAGCATTCGGGAGGCTGAGACAGGAGGATCCGGATTCAAGGCCAGCCTCAACCACCTAGTGAGGCCCTCTGCAACTTAGTGAGATCCTGTTTCAAAAATAAAGAACAAAAAATAGGAGCCGGGCGTGGTGGCGCATGCTTGTAATCCCAGCATTCGGGAGGCTGAGACCGGAGGATCCGGGTTCGCGGCCAGCCTCAGCTACCTAAGTGAGGCACTCCGCAACTTAGTGAGACCCGGTTTCAAAATAAGGAATAAAAAATAGGGCTGGGGGTATAGCTCGGAGGTAGAATGCCCCGGAGTTCAACCCCCAGT
>PVLC010037818.1:0-7500 GCA_004027655.1 Graphiurus murinus
AAAAAAAATAGGGCTGGGGGTAGAGCTCACAGGTAGAATGCCCTTGGGTTCAATCCCTGATACCACAAAAAGCCAGGCATGGCGGTGCATGCTTGTAATCCCAGTACTTGGGAGTCTGAGACAGGAGGACCACAGGTTTGAAGCGAGCCTCAGCTACTTAGTGAGGCCCTCCACAACTTCATGAGACCCTGTTTCCAAATGATACAATAAAATTGGGCTGGTGGTGTAGCTTGGAGGTAGAATGCCTTCTTGGGTTCAATCCTCAGTACCACCAAAAACAAAACAAGACAAAAAAAAAAAAAAACCCAAACAAACAAACAAACAAAAACATACCTCATTCGGAGCTAAGAGTAGTGGCACACACCTGTAATCCCAGAGACTCAGGAGGCTGAGGCAGGAGGATCACAAGTTTGAGGCTAACCTGGATAACTTAGCAAGACTCTGTCTCAAAATAAAAAGGGTTGGGGTATGTGTAGCTTAGAGGTAGAACAGCCCTGGGCTTGATCCCCAGCACCACAAAAGCAAAACAAAACGAAACAAAAAATTCATTCTGCTCACTTTTCATGCTGCTGTCTAGCCTCTCCCTGCTCCCCTTCCTTGAGACCTCAACCAGACCTGATGGACTTTTTTTTTTTTTCAGTACTGGTGATAAAATCTAGGGGCATTCTACCTTCAAGGAGCTACAACCCCCAGCCCTTTTTAATTTTTTTTTTTGTTGTTTTTGAAACAAATTTTCACTAGGTTGCTGAAAGTCTTGCTAAGTTGCTGAGACTAGCCTCAAACCTGCATTCCTTCTGTCTCAGCTGCCCAAGTACTGAGATTACAGGCATGTGTCATCACACCCAGCTCATGATAGACTTTTTTTTTTTAATTTTTGGTGGTCCTGGGGATTGAACCCAGAAGCATTCTACTTTTAATCTACTCCCCTAGCCTGATTTTATTTCTTATTTGGAGACAGGGTCTCGCTAGGTTGATGAGTCTCACTACTTGCTGAGGCTGTCTTTGAACCTGCAATCCTCTCGTCTCAGCCTTCCTAAGCACTAGGATTAGAGGTGTGTGCCACCATGCCTGGCTAGGGTAGACTTTTTATAGAACTACATATTAGCTCATCTACCACAAGTAGCCATTTATCTTGCCAAGAAATTATTTTTTTTATTAGAAAGGTAAAATGTGTATTTAAGTACACAGCTAGGTTAGCCATGGACTTGGTGGTCTCTGGTTGCATTGCTTGAGAAGGCCTGTGTCCCGAACTCCCTCTGGCCTGAGCCAATGACAGGATTTCCATTCTAAACACTGAAGAACCCAGGTGTGGTGGCGCACGCTTGTAATCCCAGCATTCGGGAGGCTGAGACCGGAGGATCCGGGTTCACGGCCAGCCTCAGCTACCTAGTGAGGCACTCCGCAACTTAGTGAGACCCTGTTTCAAAATAAAGAATAAAAAATAGGGCTGGGGGTATAGCTCGGAGGTAAAATGCCCCTGAGTTCAATCCCCAGTACTGCAAAAAAAAAGAAAACAACAACAACACTGAAGAACCCAAAGACCAGGCGGCAGGGATAAAGAGCTTCATGGCAGGTGGCCAGGTAGCACCAGCTGACCAAGCCTGTGGCTCTTTCTTCCCCCATGCCCTCCCCAAACAATTTTCTGTAGGAAAATTGCTATCCTTTTTAATTTTTGATACTGGAGGTTGAACCCAAGGGCATTCTACCTCTGAACTACACCCTCAACACTATTTTATTTTGAAACAGGGTCTCGTTAAGTAGCTGAGGCTGACCTCGAACCTGCGATCCTCTTGTCTCAGCCTCCCAAGTACTAGGATTACAGGTGCAAGCCTCCACACCTGGCTCTTGCTATCTTTAATATCGATGATCTCCTCTTGCTTAAGCTGAGAGGGGAAATAAAGTCTATCTTGGAAGCCATGCGCCTAGGAAAGTAGTCAACTTTCAGCAGCAGGAGTGACTCATGATCCCCCTGCCTTGGAGCCAAAGGACGTGTTCTAGATTTCACTTATTTCTCCCACAGGGCATCCTGTTGGGAAGATGGAAAACATGTGTGGGGTGGTTAGGAACTATGATGAGCAGCTCCAGGAAGAGCAGTATGCTATTCTCTTTTTTTTGTTTTGAGCCATTATAAAGGTCTGGTTTCTGGAAATATCCCCAGATTTTTTTGTACTGGGGATTGAACCCAGGGGCATTCTGTCTGTAAACCACACTCCCTGTTGTTGTTGTTCTTCTTCTTCTTCTCCTTCATCATCATCATCATCATCATCATCATCATCATCATAATCATTATTATTATTATTATTATGAAACAAGTTCTTGCTAAGTTCCTGAGGCTGGCCTCCAACCTTTGATCCTTCTGTGTCAGCCTCCTAAGTACTGAGGTTACAGGCATAGGCCACCATGCTTGACTTCCCAGTATTTTTTAACATGATACAAAATAAGAAAAGTTAGTACTTGGGAGGCTGAGACTGGAGGATCACAGGTTTGATACCAGTCTCAGCAACTTAGTGAGACCCTGCTTCAAAATAAAAAGTAAGAAAGGTTAGAAAGCAGATTGGTAGTAGCAGGGACACCCTTGGGTTCAATCCCTAGTACAAAAAAAAAAAAAGTTCAGAAAGAAAAAGAAAAACAAAACAAAAAACCCTGTTAGGGGCAGCCTCAGGCTACCCATGGCGTCGGCTGCCTCTGTACTGATGTTGTTCTCTCCTGGCTCTGCTCTGTTTTCTGGGTTTCTTCTGCGGTGCCCCACCGCCCTTGGTCGTGGAACCTGGGGCACAACAGAAAGTTCCAGTCACTTGAAGCCACCAAACAAGTGGCACAGGTCCCCTTTCCTTAGGCTCATTCCCCTGCCTCTCCTAGTTAGAGGAAAATCCTCCCAGTGAGAAGTCCGGGGACTGGGAGCACGGGATGGCCCTCACGCCCACTCCCACCCCAGCCGCCTGGACCCCTTGCCCAGTTTTCCGAGTCTACAGAGCCCTCAGCCACGTTTCCTCCTGAAACCAGCAGGTCACAATGGTTGTGAGCAAGCTGGCACAGGGACAGAGAAGAAGGAGTTAAGAAGGCTGGTTTCTGCCAGGCATGGTGGCACACGCTTGTAATCCCAGCATTTGGGAGGCTGAGACCGAAGGATCTGGGTTCACTGCCAGCCTCAGCTACCTAGTGAGGCACTCCGCAACTTAGTGAGACCCTGTTTCAAAATAAAGAATAAAAAATAGGGCTGGGGGTATAGCTCGGAGGTTAAAAAAAAAAAAAAAAAGAAGCCTGGTTTCTGAAGGCTTTTTTAAAGATATTTTTATCCTGCTGGGTGAACGTGGTAGAGGAGGTCAGCGTGGCGGCCGTGGGCTCCTCAGGCAATCTTGGTTTCTCTGCGGCCAGAAAGAGCCCCAAAAGCCTTCCTCTGCACCTTAATCATGAGCTGTTGTCCCAGGCTGAACAGGTGACAGGCTGTGCGGGATGCTTGTTCCCAGCTCTGCCCAGGGACAGCCTGGCACACCCACAGGTCTCCGTGCCCAGCCGACGTCATGGGTTCACACTCTATTGTGTGTGTGTGTGTGTGTGTGTGTGTGGTGTTGGGATTGAACCCAGAGACATTACACCTCCAAGCTACATCCCCAGCCTTTTTTACTTTTTGTTTGAAAACAGGATTTTGGTAAGTTGATGAGAGTCTTGTTATGTATCTGAGGCTGGCCTCGAGCCTGCGATTGTCCTGTCTCAGCCTCCCAAGTACTGGGATTACAGGCATGAGCCACCACACCTGCCCGACCCACACTTTTATTATTATTATTGTTATTATTATTTTATTATTGGTAGTAGTAGTAGTAGTAGTAGTTATTTGGTGTGTGGTACTGGGGATTGCACCCAGGGGTATTCTACTTCTGAGCTACACTCCTAGTCTTATTTTGTTTTTTATTTTGAAATAGGGTCTTACTAAGTCTCTGAGGCTGGGCTCAAACCTGTGATTCTCCTGTCTCAGCCTTCCCACACTTAACTAATTTACTCCACCAACCTAGTTAAAAAACAAACAAACAAACAACAACAAAAACGTGGCCAGGCGTGGTGGCGCATGCTTGTAATCCCAGTACTTGGGAGGCTGAGACAGGAGGATCCGGGTTTGCAGCCAGCCTCAGCTACCTAGTGAGTCTTTCTGCAACTTAGTGAGACCCTGTTTCAAAATAAAGAATTAAAAAGTAGGGGCTGGGGGTATAGCTCAGAGGTAGAATGTCCCTGGGTTCAATCCCAGTACCACAAAAAAAAAAAGGGACTGTTTTTATGTGAACATCTGATCAAATATCCATTCTTCTTTCCACAAACTCTGTCTCTATAGCCTGGGGAACCAGTTTCTGAACAAGCAAGTAATTACGACTATTAGTCATAAAAACCACCCAGCCCTTTGGAAAAGCTGGGTGACTCTGCTTTTCTGTTTGAGGCCCATCAGCACATTTGAAGCCAAAACATTATAGAAAGGGTGAACTTTGACGTGTGTCAAGATCAAAGTGAATTGAGGCTCAGGATACACAATACAAAACAAAGCCCCAGCCGGAAGAATGAGTTGAACACTAAGATAAGATTAATTACCTGTCATCAAACCAAGTGCCAATTTGCATCCTCCATGCAGGCAGAGCCTAAGGCTCCCAGGGCACCTGCCAGAGTCAGGAGCTCTTCGACCTCCCCTAGCTAGAGGAAGCCCTAAGCTTCACCACAGGCCCACCAGGCAGGCACCTCACCGTCCTGCTTTCGTGGAGGTCATGGTGCAAGGCCAAAATCTGCAAAGGAAGGCAGACTGCCTGACAAACAGAGCCTGATATGCAAGAAGGGAGGAGGTGTGTCCCGGGAGAGCTGCTAGCTGGGTCCTGTTGACCTGCTGCAGCACATCCAGGTGCCTCCTCATTCCCAGCTACGAGCCGCCCCGGGGCTTAACAAGCCTCCCAGACATAGGACCATGGAGTTTTCTTGATTCTTCCTGACAAGTTTGACCAGGTAAAGCAGTGGCCTGCATTTGTATCTGCTGGGAGAATACTGAGGTTTCCAGGAATCAAGGGTCAACAGCCACAGGGACCCCCAGCTTGTCTTCCCAGCAAAATAAAGTGACTCAAGCTGTGCAGGGTGACACATGCTTGTAATCCCAGTACTTGGGAGGCTGAGACAGGAGGATAGAAGGTTTGAGGCCAGCCTTAGTAATTTAGAAAGGATCTCAGCAACCTAATGAGATCCTGTTTCAAAATAAAAAAGGGCCGAGTGTGGTGACGTACGCTTGTAATCCCAGTACTTGGGAGGCTGACACAGGAGGATTGGGGTTCGAGGCCAGCCTCAGCTATTTAGTGAGGCCCTCTGCAACTTAGTGAGACCCTGTTTCAAAATAAAGAATAAAAAATAGGACTGGGAATGTAGCTCAGAGGTAGAATGCCCCTGAGTTCAATCCCCAGGACTGCAAAAAAAAAAAAAAAAAAAAAAAAAAAAAAAAAAAAAAAAAAAAAAAAAAAAAAAAAAAAAAAAAAAAAAAAGAATAAAAAATAGGACTGGGGTGTAGCTCAGAGGTAGAATGCCCCTGAGTTCAATCTCCAGTACTGCAATAAAATAAAATAATAAAAAAGGGCCGCAGGAGAGCCAAGTGTGGTGGTACACACCTGTATTCCTAGTACTTGGGGACTGAGACAGGAAGATCACAGGTTCAAGGCCAGGCTCAGCAAGTTAGTGAGACCCTCAGCAAGTTAGTGAGACCCTGTTTCAAAATAAAAATTAAATAGGATCTGGGTGTACACCTGTAATTGCAGTGCTTGGGATGCTGAGACAGGAGGGTCACAGGTTCAAGATCAGCCTCAGCAATTTAGCAAGACTCTTAGCAACCTAGTGAGATCCTGTTTCAAAACAAAAAGTAAAAAGGGCTGGGGGTGTAGTTCAGAATTAGGTGCTTCTGGATTCCATCCCCAGTGCCAAAGAGAGAGAGAGACAGACAGACAGACAGATAGACTTGGGATATAAATCAAGAAGGTAGAAAAAAATCTACTTGTGTTTAGGACATAAAGGGTAAACACAAACTCCCCTATCACAGCCCCTCCTTCTCTAAAGGATTTCTTCAGAAAGAATCACTTTCATTTGGAGAGGAATTAAATAGGGTAAAGTCCTCAGAGCCATTAGGGCGAGGTGTCACAGGGAAGGAAAAGTCTCCAGTCCAGAACTCCCCTGCCTGGCAGAGGGGACCGCGGGGCTGTGAGCCCCTCCCACTCGTGGGCGATCTGGGGCCCAGCCATCTGGGGTGGGAGCGGATCACTCCGGGGGCTGGCCTGGAGTCCAGCGAGCGAGACTCTAATAAACAGAAACAGGCAGGAGGAGCCCTCCTCCCGCCAGCATCGCAGTCAGGCTGGACTGACCCCGGGCTGCCCACCTGCAGTAGCTCCGTGTCACCCCGGGGCTCTCCTCTCCCTCTCACAGGTCTGCACTGGACCCAGACCTGCCACCTCCTGGCTGTGTGTCTCCCTGAGCCTCCCCTGCCTCCTGTTTAAAAGCAGATCCTGGAAATTCCTGCTTGCTGAAGCCGGTGGTGGGAATTATGAACACATGACACGTGCTTACTCACCTCCAGCGCTCGCAAGGGGTCGGTGCATGGCAGCACGTCACTTCACCCCTCCACCACACACGGCCGCTCTTTCTGCCTCTATTCCTGCTCCAGTCAGGGAAACTGAGGCCCACAGGACTTGCAGCCTAAGTGGCTTGTGGCCCACAGCTGGGGGCCTTGGTGGCTCCTGCCACCTCTCAATCAAGAAGTTGGCGTCACCTGGGAAACTTGTAATCAACAGCTCCTGGGCGATTCTCCCAGAGATACTAATTGAAGAGATCCGAGTATGTCAGACATCCGCATCTTTTTTTTTTTTTTTTTTCTTTTTGGCACTGGGGTTGAACCCAGGGCATTCTACCTCTCTAAGCTACACCTCCTGCCTTATTTTATTTTTCATTTTAAAACAAGGACTAAGTTGTTAAGTGCCTTGCTAAATTGCTGAGACTAGCCTTGAACCCGTGATCTTCCTGTCTCAGCCTCCCAAGTACTAGGATTACAGTGTGTGCCACCAGGCTCGCTAGCATCTGGATCTTTAGCAGCACCTCCAGTTATTCAGGAGCGAGTGCACCCCAGACACACAGCACCCTCTGAGGCCTGGCTTGCAGGTCTCTATCTCCTCCAGGAAGCCTCCTCTTACCACCCCGCCCAAGAAGATCTCTCCTGACCCCGCACAATTACCCATTTCCATACATCGTGGGTCATCACATGTCACCAGTTAGTCTCCTATGTCTATTGGTTTCACGTCCCCCTGGAAAGCAGGTGCCATGGCTTACATATCTCTGACTGGCACAGGGCTCAGGGCTGGTCCCTGGGCGGGGCGGCACGCCTGAGCCCCAGAGCCTAAGGGCCCTGCCCCTCCTCGCCTCCCGTGTAGCATCGGGAAGAGGTGCGGAGGAGGCTGTCACAACTGTGACTTTAACTGACTCTGGACTGGAAAAACCCAGCTT
>PVLC010037818.1:10000-15080 GCA_004027655.1 Graphiurus murinus
GATATATAAACTGTATGACTGTATTAAGGTTATATACTATAAAAATACCAAATTTTATCTGTTACATAGACAAAAATTAGATATGTATATAATTAGAGAGAGTAACTTCCTGCACAAATGTGGAAAATGTTAACAACTGGTGAAATTGGATGATTTCTCTGACTTTTCATTGGCAATTTCTTGAAAGAAAAACTGGAAGAAACATAATTTCAGCCCTTATACCAGTGCTGGGAAGCCTCCAGTCAGCCTGGGGAAGCACCAGAATAGCTTATCTCCCTCCCTCCTCTCTCCCCTCCTTCTCCTCCCTCTGCTCCTTTCCTCTGAAACACGGGAAAGAGCAGCTAATTTGATGGCCATTTTAAAGACACCAGGCCCACTACTAGCATAGGGAGAAGAGTCCAAGTTCAGAAAATCTGAGTTCCAGGCCCGGCTATGTCCTGAGACCTTGGACCAACTCAGCAAGCCACCCTCCTCCACCCCAAGCCCCTTCTGGTTTGTCCATTTGCTAATTCTAGGCCCCTGAATTAGAGGAGGAAAATTCCCCTAGTTAAGAAAAAGTATCAGTTCTTTTATTTATTATTATTATTTTTCAGTACTGGGGATTGAACCCAGGGGCATACTACCTCTGAGCTATACCCCCAGCCCTCTTTGTTTGTTTGTTTGTTTTTATTTTGTTTTGAAACAGTCTCCCTAGGTGGCTGAAGCTGGTCTTGAACCTGTGATCCTTCTGTCTCAGCCTCCCAAGTACTGGATTACAGGCATGCTCCACCACGCCCAACTGCAGTTCATTGTATTTTATTCAGCAAGTCAGTAACAAAGGAAATCAAATGCTGTTTTTCACTGAATATGCCCCCCTAAAGGCTGCCCAGGAACACAAGTTGGCAAAGACCCACTGAAGGCCCCTCCTGGCAGCCACCAGGCCGGGGACTCTGCATTCTCCCAGAGCACCCAGCTGCTCTCTCCCCAGCTGGCTGGGAAGTGCTCTCCCGGGTTCCCACCTGGCCTGTTGCAACCCCGCTCTCACCTCTGTCCTTCCTCCCTCAAACAATGGCATGAAGCCTGGGCCCCTAGGATCACAGGGGATTTTCCCCTTGCCATCTGTCACTGTCAGTGGCCGGGGCCCCCAGGGCATCATCTCTGTGTCTTCTGGGTACATTTCTGGTTTTGCAATTCAGGGGCTTCTGGGATT
Source organism: Graphiurus murinus (assembly GCA_004027655.1). Lineage (NCBI taxonomy): Eukaryota > Metazoa > Chordata > Mammalia > Rodentia > Gliridae > Graphiurus > Graphiurus murinus. The sequence continues at coordinate 11,190 of PVLC010037818.1, forward strand.
CCTGGAGACCCATCCCATTGTGAGTTTAAAAGCCTATGGCTTAAATACCCATTAACAAGTGCCCCTGGCTCTGGGCTGGGAGAGCTAGGGCGCTGCTGCTCCAGTCCAGGATGCTGCAGGAAAGAAGAAAAAAATAATAATAATAATAATAAGGCAAAGTTGCAGCCAGTGGCCTCACACTTGCTGTACTCTGCTCATTTTGTCACCTTGTTAGACACAGGACCGGGGAGACACAGGCTCAGTTTAAAAGCTGGTTGTTGACAGTCAGTAAATGAGCATTCATCTTGCCAGTCAGCAAGAGCTAAAAGGGGCCAGGCCCAGGGACGGAGCGCCTGCTGCAGAGACATTACTCACAGACCAGCAGTTCCAAACCGGACCAAAGTCAATATGAGAAGCTCCACCCAGAAGCGACAGCCGGGGTGAGTCCCGTGCCTGCCCTGACGTGCCTGTGCCGTTCTGTGCACCGCTCTGCTCAGGGAAAATCAGTCAGACCTGCCTGCTTGCCTTCCTCCTGCCGTACCAGGGGCTGAACCCAGGGGTACTCTGCTACTGAGCTATACCCCGAACCCTTCTTATTTTGAGGCAGGTTCTTACTAAGTTGCCCAGGCTGGCCTCGAACTTGTGATCCTCATGCCTCAGCCTCCTGAGACTGTGGGATCACAGGTGCGTCACTATGCCCAGCACGGTTTCTTTTTTCCTTTCCTCCTGTCCTTTCCTTTCTTTTCTTCATTCTGAGGATTGAATTCAGGAGTGTTCTAGCACTGAGCTATACCCCCATCCCTATTTTATTTTTTATTTGGAAACAGCATCTAAGTTGCTAAGGCAATCCCCGAATCTGTGAGCCTCCTGTCTCCGCCGCCCAAATACTGGGTTTATTATAGGTGTGTGCCACCATACCTGTGCCAGGTTTCTTTTAAAGGTTCATTTTATGTATTTTCCACTTGGACCTCTCTTAGAAAGATGTGTTTTTCTTTCCAGAGGATGCTATTTTTCCCGGGGGTGCACAGAAACTGACTCCCCATAAGAGCAGGGTGGGTCTGTATCACCTGTCTCAAGTATGAAGGGACAGGCACTTTTAACAAATGTTGGTCTCCATATCCAACATGACAACAGCTCAGGGACTGGGAAGGAGAATGGGCACAGCCCAAATCTGTGCACCTGGAGGCATTCTTACTGCACCACACTCTGGACATCTTGCAAAAGGCACTAGAGGAGCCCCAAAACTCGAGGACCTGTTGGTGGGGCATGGCTGAGGTGTAGGACATAACTTCCAGGTGTCAGGGTGTGCAAAGTCTCTCCCTTCCAATGGAACTGAGGTCCCCAGAAGACCCCGATTGCACAACAAAATCTGGGTAGAGTCTAAGCACTTCTCCTACCATTGTTACAGTTTCACTCCCTCCCTCACTCTCTCCCTCCCTCTCTTTCTTCTGTTACTGGGGATTGAACCTAGGGGCTTTCTATCCCTGGACCACACCCCCAACTCTGTTTTTATTTTGAAAGTTGCTGAGGCTGTCCTCAAACCTGCAATCCTTCTGTCTCAGCATCCCAAGTGCTGGGATTACAGGTGTGTGTCACCACGCCCAGCCAGCTCTGTATTAAAGCTGAGAGGTTAGGGCCACCGACAGAATGAGTTGGAGGGGACTTGGATATCATGATATACAGGATCCCCTGCTCCCCACTCATTAGAGCCAGGATCATGAGACTCAGAGGATTTGATGTGTTACTGGGAAAAACCAAGGCCTGAGTTGCCTTCTCAACCCCAAGTGGCTGCATCCATCCAGGCATCTTCAGAATGGTGTTGAGTCAGCCAGGCGTGGGGGCGCACGCTTGTAATTTCAGTACTTGGGAGGCTGAGACCGGAGGATCCGGGTTCACAGTCAGCCTCAGCTACTTAATGAGGCTCGCCACAACTTAGTGAGACCCTGTTTCAAAATAAAGAATAAAAAATAGGGCTGAGGGTGTTGCTCGGAGGTGGAATGCCCCTGAATTCAGTCCCCAGTACCGCAAAAAAAAAAATTAAAAAAAAGTTGAGTCACGACCACATCCTTTGCCCTGCCAGCCCTGCTGCCTGTGCTCTCCGATTATACCACTGGACAAGGATGAAGAAGAATGCCATGAACTGGCTTCATTTCCAGAGTTACCAGTGTTTCTCTTTGGCAGGGACATCCAAGGTGTTTTGCAAGCCTGCCGTAGAGAAAGCCCAACCCATATTCCGACTCCCCCCGCCCCCTCCCACACTCGCCCCGCCCATCTGCCAAACCCTTCCAGGTGCCTCTCCAAGTTTCATCCAAATGCTCAGATGTCTCCAAAAATTCCCCGAAGAAATTCCAAAGAGACATTGCTGAAGTCTTGCCAATTCCGTTAAAACTTTGACATTATTCTGTCTCCTGGCCCCCAGCCTTAGTAGGTATATTTCTTAAACAAGGAGGCTGAGAAAAATGGGTTTGAAAATCTGGGCTGATAATTCCATCTCTGGAACATCCTGGATGTATCACCAGTGTTGCAGGCACTTTTGATTTATTGTGAAGTAGTTTCAATCTGCTCTCATTTAGGTTCAGTGAAAAAAAAAAAAGAGAGAGAGAGGAAAAAAAAAAAAAACTCACATCCCATTGTGCAAGCCATTTTGGGCGTGGGCTTTTCTTTCCCCCTATCTCACAATGAATCAAACACTCTGGTGACCAACCGAAGGCATTTCAGCGATGTATGTAACTACCAGTTCAGATAGTCAAACCCATTTCTTTCTGTGTAGCTCCCTGGCACAGCATGCACTTTGCATGCAAGAGGTCCTGGGTTCCATTCCCAGCACCGAAAAAAATAGAAATGAGTAAGTTGGGTGTGGTGGTGCATGCCTGTAATCCCAGGACTTGGGAGGTTGAGACAGAAGGAGTACAGGTTTGAGGACAGCCTCAGCAATGTAGTGAGACTCTCAGCAACCTAGTGAGACCCTGTTTCAGAACAACAACAACAAAAAGAAAGAAAGAAGGGAAAGGTTGGGGGTGTGGTTTGGAGGTAGAATGCCCCTGGGTTTAATCTCCAGGACCACAAAAGAAAGAATGAATGAATATAAGTAAATTTGCACATGCTGAAAAAAAAAAAATCTGCCTCTCATCCATGGAGAACTCTTGGGTCCACCCCTGGGTCTGCGGAAGGAAAACCTGGACCTTCAGCCATTAGCGAGCCACACAAACACAACAGAAGGGACAGCGTCAAAGCCATGTGTTTCCCTGCACTCCTGCACCCAGATGCCAAGGCTACCCTTAGTTCTCCTTAAACACAAATCCCGCATGGCCTTCTTAGACATTTTTCCTATGTAACTGAAGGCAAAACACATTAAATATTTGATCTCTTCTTACTATGATGAGAGCTAGCAGGCTCATAAATAATCCATCGACTTGGTTCATTTTTCTGGACAAAATTGATCATAAAAATACATACAAGCTTTTGTAATGCCTGACCCTTTAGAGATTCTCCCCCTCTCAAATTCTTTAGAACCTGCAAGTGGAAAAGGAACCCTTCCATATGTAAAAGCCTCGGTGCTAGGAAATCTCCTTAGCCTCCCTCAGCTCTGGAGAGCTTTGTCAAAACAATTTGAACGCACACATTTCCCCAACCACCGAGGGTTCCACATCTCAGCAGTGTGTACAACAGTCCGCTGGAGTTCCGCATAAATTCTGAATGGCCCGGGAGGTATCTGAGCCGGCGTCAGCTCAGTCAGCGAAACAATCCAAGCAGACGGAGGTCACTCAAAGATTTCTCTAGCTACTTGGACATGTGTGTCAACCCGAACGCTCCCTGGCACGCACGCCCTTGCGCAAAGCCACCTGCACGCGATGGCAGCCAAGTAAAGATTAAACATAAACCGCGGGTGGAAACTAAAGCAACTTTTTGCTC
>PVLC010037819.1:0-15075 GCA_004027655.1 Graphiurus murinus
AACAAGTAGAATAGAAGCTATAAAAGTAGAAAATGAGTTCATTTGGCAATAATTCTAATTGCATTATATTTGAAAATTAAAAACTTTCACTGCTGTGTGCATGCATGTCAGTATCATTATGAGCTACATTATACTGTGAGACTATAATACACCAATAAAAGTATAAAAAATAAAAAAAATTAAAACATAGGCATTTCAGAGAAGAAACTTTTTGAGGAGAAACTGGTTTGAAAATCATCCTGGTGAAAAGAAGGGCGTGGAGTTGGAGCCTTCACAGATACAGCCAATTAAAGCCCTCATCCCATCCCTCCTCAATCCCATAAGAGCACCATGACATACTGCTCCTCAGGTCTTGCACTAGCATACTAACTTTCATGCATGTTTGTCACAGGTACACCTAATGAGCAGCCTTAGCAAATTTTGTTCTCCAGGAAGCCGGAGCCTGCATGGCCTCATAAAGGAAAGGCCTCAGATTCCTTCAAGAAGTAGAGATAGGTGGAGTTTTCTGAGAAAGAAGGATTCTTTTTGTTTTGTTTGTTTTTTCATTTTAATTATTTTTAATTGACTAAAATTGGATACATTTATTGCTTACAATATGCAATATGCATACATTGTGGAATGACTGAATTGAAATGACATATGCATTACCTCACATACTTGGGCTTTTTTTTGTAGGGAGAATAATTAAAATAGGCTCTAAGCAGTTTTTAAAAAATATAATACATTTTTATTAACTATAGTCAACATGTTGCACAATAAATTACATGAATTTATGTGACCTCACTGAAATTGTGTGTCCTTTGCCCAATATCTCGTCAATCCTCCAATCTCTCAATACCCTCTCTTCTACCCCATTCTCACCCTCACCAATTACTCCAGCCTCTCTAACCACCATTCTACCAATTTCCTGTAGTTTTAATAGATCTGTGTGGAAAAATTATGTTTTGTTTTTTTTTGTTTTTTTTTGTTTTTTTGAGGTGCTGGGGATCGAACTCAGGAGAATTCTACCTCCGAATTATACCCCCAGCCCTATTTTCTTATTCTTTATTTTGAAACAGGGTCTCATTAAGTTGCGGAGTGCCTCACTAAGTAGCTGATGCTGGCCATGAACCCGGATCCTCCCGTTTCAGCCTCCCGAATGCTGGGATTACAAGCGTGTGCCACCACGCCCCGCTATGTGTTTTCTTTTTAAGTTGATACATATAGTAAATAAACCAAACAGGTTATACCATTCAGCATGTAACTCATATGACAAGGAATAGCCATCCTTTTCTCCTCTATTTTAATCTATTCTACTAATTCTTTCCCTGGTACACATAAAGTCATATTTATCCTTTTCTGAGATTCCTGCCTGTGTTTCACTGCCTAACTCTACATTTTTTATGTTTTCCTTCCTGTTCTTCCCATGTTTGTTGAAATGTTCATCCACACCCCAAATTCATTTTCTTCTCTCTCTCTTTTAGTCGGAAACCAACTGTCGCTGGGCAGTCATGGTGATGCATGCCTCTAATACCAGTATTTGGGAGTCTGAGACAAGAAGATCACGGGTTTGATGGCAGCCTCAACAACCTAGCAATACTCTCAGCAATCTAGCAAGACCCTGCTTCAAAACAAAAACTAACAAAAACAAAACAAAATGGAATTTGGAAACTTCACATACTTCAATATTATCAAATTCATTAAATATTTTCTAAACTATGTTTTTTAAATTGTACATCATTAAAGCTTTCTAAATCTGGAATTTCCAAAATTATTCCTACATATTTGAGTATATGTTTGAAGTATTCTTCTATTTCCTCATATATTAGCTTCCCAAGCACTGGGATTACAGGTGTGTACCACTATGCCCAGCTAAAATATATGTTTTTAAAGATCTTTCCTTAATATTTACTAAATCATCACAATTCTTATAACAAACAATAAGTAAATAGGAACAGCATCTGTAAAAGGAAAACATGATTGATGAAAACTTGGCTAATAAATGTTGAAATAAATAGAGACCTACTCAATTTAAAAGACAGGGATACAAATGTCAAGTGCCTGGGGATCTCTTCAATTGCTCGCTACAGATGCAGATAAATTCTCCTGGGCACTAACCTTTTAATAATCCTCCAGAAAACATTGTCAGAAGGGTGACACTGTTACTGATAGGAGTGTGTCCTCTCTCTCCAGAATTAGTCAAACATATAAGAGGAAAATACCATCACAGCACATTATTTTCTTACTCTTTAAAAAGAAATAAAAATGTATATTTGCTATTTTATAGAAATATTCCAACAATGGATTAATCTAATATTACCCTAATACAAAAATCAGTCAAGAATACAATAAGCAGATAACTACCATCCAATATTCTTGATGAACATAAATGCAAAAACCCTGCCAAAAGTTGAGTAGCACATTGAAAAGAGCATTTATCATGGCCAAGTGGAATCATCCCAGAGATGCAAGGATGTTTCAACATATGCACTTCAATAGCCATGATACACCACATTAATAGAGTCAGGACAAAAACCATATAATTATTTCAACAAACACAGAAAAAGCATTTGATAAAATGTAACATCCCTTGAAAATAAAAGTTTTCAACCAATATTAAAAGATTATGTCTTTACATAATAAAGACCAGGTATGACAAAACTACTGCTAACATCACACTGAATAGGGAAAAGCTGAAAACTTTCTCTCTAAGATCTAGACCAAGACAAGGATATCCACTTTTGCCACTTTTATTCAGCATAGTACTAATATCCTATTGAGCACAACTAGGAAAGAGAAAGAAATAGAAAGAGGTCCAAATTGAAAAGGAGAAAGTCAAATTATCCTTTTGGTATAGTACATTATCTTATATATAGGACTCACCAAATAATTGACCAAAAACCAGTTAGAACTAATAAATGAATTCAGTAAAGGTGCAGGATACAAAGTGAACTATATAAAAATCAGTAGCACTAACATATGCCAACAGTGATATATCAGTGAAAGGAAGCTACAAAATAAAACACATTTCACAAGGAAATGGAAGATCTCTACAGTGAAAACCATAATGCTATGGAAGAAAATGGAAGTGACACAAATAGGTCGAAATATATTCTTGTATTTGTGAATTGCAAGAGCCTAAATTGTTAAAATTTCTCTACTACCCAAAAAATCTACATATTTGAGGCAAACTCATTCAAGTTAATAATGACATTCTTTACAGAAATAGGAAAAAATATTTTTTTTACATATTATGATAATTTATTACACAGCAATAGATTAAAAAAATATTAAAATGCTTATGGAACTACAAAATCCCTGAATTCGAAAAGCAATCTTGAGCAAAAAGATCAAAGGTAGAGATATCACACTACGTGACTTTAAAATACACCAAAAAATATATCATAGTATCCAAAATACCAAAGTATTGGTATTAAAACAGATACCTAGACTGGTAGAACTGAATAGAGGGGCTAAAAATAAATCTTTGTATCTGTAGCTAACTGGTTTTCAACAAGTTGACATAAACACACATTTGAAAAAGAACAGGCTGTTCAATAAATGGTGCTGGAAAAATTGGATATACATACAAAGAATGTAACAAAGACCCCTAATTTTCATCAGTTATGAATAACAATTTGAAATGTATAAGACTTATATGTAAATCCTGAAACTATGAAAGTGCTAGAAAAAAGCATAAGAAAGTTTATGGCATTGGAATGTAGAAGGATTTTTTAATATGATGCAAAACGTATGGGCAACGAAATAAATAATAGACAAATGGAATTTAAGCAAATAAACTCTACACTGCAATGGAAACAATCAAGAGAGATGATGAGAAAACCTACAGAATGGAAGGGAATATTTTCAAACTATATACCTAGTAAGAGGTTACTATCCAGAGTATTTAAGTTGCTCAAACAATTAAATAGCAAAAGGAAAAAAATCCAAATTTAAAAACTGGCAAAAAACCTGAATAAATATTTACCAAAAAAGATATGAAAATTGTCAGCATATACATGTATTTGTGTCATACACAAATCATCAGGGAAATGCAAATCAAAATCATAGTGAAACCTCACTTCAATTAGAATGGCTATTATTAAAAAAGCAAAAGATGAGTTCTGATGACAATGTGGAGAAAAGGGTGTTTTTTATACACTGTTGGTGGGTAACGTAATGTAAGTTCATACAGACACTGGGAAAAATAGTATGGAATGACCACATGACCAAGCAACCCCACTACTGAGATATGTACCTAAAAACAGTGAAATCAATGTATCAAGGAGATAACTGCTCTCTTATGTTTAATGCAGCACTATCAGAATAGCCAAGACATGCAATCAATCTAAGTGTCTTTGAATAGATGAATGCCTAAGGAAAATACCAAGATGGAGGAGTAGAGGTAGGCAGTAAATCTCAACTCCTCCACAGTTTGGAATCAAAGCATGGAAAAGATGACTGGAGATGTGGTACTGAATTGTCAGGGACAATTGTCACAAAATCTGATTACTGGAACAAAAAAAAAAAAAAAAAAGAAAGAATTCAATAACTCCAAATCTATACCTGCAGCATCAGGGCGAATCTGGGGGAAGGGGTAACAAAGAGATAGAGAGGCAAAGCTGACAAGCTCACTTCAGAAACATTGATAGAAGAGTAAGTCAGACTGAATTCACCTGGGGCAGGAGCTGCAAAGCTACCTAGTGAGCCAGACGGACCCAGCTTCTCTCACTTTATTGGTAGAGAACTGTAGTGGCAGCTCTTTGTAGAGACCACATCTAAGTTTGCAGTTTTACAAGAGAGTAAATATCTATAGCTTCAGATATCAGCAAATACTATCATAGGGAATGTTTTGAAATGGGCCCTCTGAGTGTCTAAATAGTGGGGTTACTGTACATTGAGGGCTGCCTCCCTTCTCCCCCCCTCCACCACTGACAGCAGGAGTGGAGTGGACTGAAATGGAGAGCACAACACTGTTCTGCCAGGGAGTGTGGCACCTGGAGAGCAGTTCATACCTCTAACATGAGCTGCCATGTGCCACTGTGCACCATCCCCAGGAGGCTACAACATGCCTCAGACACAAGCTGCCCACTAGCCTGCAGACTGCCCTGCACCTCTGCCACCTGGCTGCCTCACCTCTGCTGCAGACCACTGCACCCTGCACATGCAAAAAAATCTACATGGGTGAACTCCCACTTGTTTCAATATCCCTGGGTGAGCACAGCATGTCCAAAAACAGGTACATAGGCTGCAGGCCCATCCTGAGAGAGATATGGCCATTAGGCTGCAGCCAATCAGAGAACCTTTCCTCTGAACTTGCAGAGAACTATTAGGTGCTTGGACAGGCCAAAGAGCTGAAAAAGCCACTGAAGTTCACATCAGTGGTGGGCAGAATAAAGTCAGTGTGAATAGGTGCCAAAACCTGAGTTCCGCACAGTTTTGGGGGCAGTAAGCTGAGCTAGATGAGAAAAAGTCAAAATAGACACCTCCCCAATCCAGACAGATGGCTGGTGTGCTTGCTACCTTCATTCCCAAGAAGGCATGGGTATATTTATTATGCCTTCCAAAACCTGATGAAATCTAAATTTGGAAGATCCAATAAGAAATCTCCCCATCTCAAATACCTTAGCAAGAAATAATCTTGGAATCTTTAATGTAAGTTTTTTGTTTCACTGGTATTGCCTTCTGTGTTGATTTGACAATTTCCCCTATTATTTAATATTGCATGTATTAATCTAATTTTATGTACTTCTAAATGTTTAATGTGTTAATTTTTAAATATACTTTTTAATGCATTGTTATTTTGTATCATAATGAGGTTCAGAGTGATAGGAATGTACTTGCACACAGCTCTTGGTTATTATTTCTTTTTTTCATTCTTGTTTTTATACGCTCTTCTTTTTTCTTTTTTCTCTTTCTCTTTGTGCATTGTCTGTTTTCTGTCTCTCAACTTCCCCCATCCTTTTTTTGCTTATATTTTCCTTTTTCTTTTAATTCTATGTATAGTTTAATAATAGCTTTACTTTCTGCAATAACTAATTTTTGAGACTATCCTAAAGTATTACTCTCCTTTTCTACTTTTGCATTATTACAATTGTACAAAGCAGTTTCAATATGTTGGTATGGTTTATTAGTACGTGATTTGCTCTGAAGTAGTAAAAGTACCTAGTGATTATTATCTCCTCTCAAAGCAGTGCTAGGGATTGATCACAGTACTGTGATCACACGTAAGTGGGTACTTTGACATTGATATATACCCTCCAGCCCAGCCCAAGGAAAGTAGCTCACTTAAGGACCCTCACATAGCAGTTCAAGACATAACCCTCCCAGTAGATGCACAAATATCAACATAGAAATGAAATAAACATGAGAGCACAAGGAAATAATGTGCCTGCAGCTGTTCATAACATTCCAGGACTGATCCTGTAGACACTGAAGTGCAGGGAATGCCAGACAGAGCATATTTTTAATGATTGTTGAACTAATAAATGAATTTTAAAAGGCCCCAAGAAATTAAATAATGGAGAAAATAAAAGATACAAAAGATCACTTCAATAAAGATATAGAAATTCTGAAAAAGAACCAAATAGAAATATTAAAATTGAAAAACATAATTAATCAAATAAAAGTCTCAGTTGGGAGTCTCATCAACAGATTAAATGAATCAGAAGATAGAATATCAAGGCTCAAGAGCAAATGCAGTAATTAGAATACTCACAGCAATGAATGGGAAAAAAAAGTAATTATGGACAGAATATACAAGGACTTTGAGACCATATTAAAAGGCTAAACTTCAGAGTAATGCAATGCCTATCAAAATACCAATGTCATTCTTCTCAGAGCTAGAAAAATTAGGCTTAAATTTCATATGAAAAAGCAAAAGACCCAGAATAGTCAAAGTAATTCTCAGAAATAGGAACCATGCAGAAGGCATAAAATATATAAAGAAGAAATACAAATGGATAATGCATATGTGAAAAACTGTTCAACATCATTAGCAATCAAGGAGATACAAATAAAACTACACAGAGATTCCATCTAACCTCTAACCCCAATTAGAATGACAAACATCAAGAAGTCAAACAAAATAATTGCTGACAAGGATCCAGATATACCACTCCTAGGTATCTTTCCAAAGAGACTTAAATCAGGATATTATCACAATACCTACAAATCTACATTTATAGCAGCACGATTCACAGTAGCCAAATTACGGAGCCAACCTAGGTGTCCATCGACAGATGAATGGATTACAAAATTATGAGATATCCACATAATGGAATTCTACTCAGAAATTAAGAAGGGCAAAATAAATGTTATTTGCAGGAAAAATGAATGGACTTGAAGAACATCATATTAAGTGAGATTAGCCAGTCACAGAAAGTGAAGGATCATATGTTTTTTCTCATAAATGGAAGCTAGGGAGACACTGGGTTACCAGAGGGACATTCAAAAATGGAGGGGAAACTCTAGTGGAGTGAGGGAGTTGTTTGGGGGGAGGCAGAGGGAGAATTTATGAAGGAAACACTTCCATTGACATTGTGTACACAAGAATACCAATGCTAATGTCAATATTTTATATGGGAAAAGAGGGAAGAGGAAGGAGTCAGGGGGATGCTCACGAAGTCCTTTGTGTATGAATGTTACTATCACCATGAACTGCCTTATGATGGGAGACTATAATGCACCCAGAAAAGTATAGAAAATGATTTATAGTTCTGGAGGTAAAAGAGTGGATGGGAGATACAGATGAATAGCACAGAAAACTTATTCAGTGAAATAATAGAAGAAAATTTATTGAATTTTGATAATGCAATGGACATGGAGGTACTAGAGACATTTAAAACTGCAATTAGAATAATTAATTAGAACAATTAATTAGACAATTAGAACAGGTTTAGAAAAGAATCACTCCATGACGTATTATATTCAAAATGCCAAAAACTAAGAATAAAGAATTTTAAAAGCTACAATACAGAAGTGCTTAGTCACTTAAAAAGGTAAATGTATCAGAATAGAAGCAGATTTCTCAGCAGAAAATCTAAAATCCAGTAGGGCATACAATAATGTATTTCAAGTCCTGAAAGAAAATAATTGCCAACTTGGATTACTATATATGAAAATGACCATGAACACATGAGAAAGAAAAGAAATAACACTAGAAATGTAGTAAGCAAATGAAAATTAGAAATGATGCAAACACTAGACTTTTTTAAAATCAGGAAGTAACAAATACCTTTCTATAATAAGACTATAATAAGAATATAAATGATCTGAATTTTCCACTTAAAAAACAGACTAGAAATTGCATTAAATATGGACTCTAGACAAAGAAGGAGAAACTTTAGATGAGCAAAGAAGGTGACTTAGCTGAAAGTGATGGTGAGGGGAGGGAAACACCCTAATGAACATGATGTACTTTCACAAACATCAAAGTCAACCACTAAACTGAACATGAGAAGGAGGGAGAGGAAAGGAAATGGGGCATGAATTGGGGAAGGATTAAATGAGAGATGGGTGCATGTACGCCTCTATCAGCTTGTACCTAACAAAGATGTATGATTACAATGCACCAATAAAAATAAATAAATAAATAAATAAAACCCAATTGTATGTTGTCTACAAGAAGCATACCTTAAAGGCAAAGATATTAAATAGCTGAATGTGAAAAAAACAGAAAATGACATTTTATTCAAATGAGATCTGAAAAAAAAATAGCCATTCTCAAACCAAACAAAGCAAACTAGATGGATTCACAGCTGAATTCTATAAGATCTCTAAAGAAAAACTAATGTCATTACTCTTCAAATTAGTCCATGAAATTGAAAGGGAGCAAACACTTACAAACTCATTCTACAAAGCCAGTAGCACCCTGACACCAAAACTGGAAAAGGATACTGCAAGGAAAGAAAGCTACAAACCAACATCATTGATGAACATTGATGCAAATATCCTTAATAAAATAATAGTGAATGAAATTCAAAAACACAGTAAAAAGAACATGCAACAGAGTCAAATTGATTTTTCATCCCTGAGATGCAAGGTTCAGTCAACATATGCAACTTGATAAACAGTTTTTCACATAAATAGAACCAAGAACAAAAAATCACATGATAATCTCAATAGATGTAAAGAAAGCAATTGACCAAATTCAATACCTTTTCATGGTAAAATTCCCAAGGAAACTGGGAATAGAAGGAACCTACCTCATGCTAATAAAGGCTATATAACAATCCTAAAGCCAACATTATACTAAATGGAGAAAAATGGAAATAATTTCCACTAAAATCAAAAGCAAGAGAAGAATGTTCACCCTCACCTCTCCTATTAAATGCAGTGCTTGAAACTTTAGCCAGAAAAATTAAACATGAGATGGAAATAAAGGAATACACATAGAAAAGGAAGAAGTCAAAATGTTCCTGTTCACAGATGATACAATCCTGTACCTAGAAGACACTAAATGTTCTACCAGAAGACCTATAGCGATGAAAAACAAATTCGGCACGTTATCAGGATACAAAAATCAACATATGAAAATTAACAGTTTTCAATACACCAATAATGAATTTTCTGAGAAAGAAATTAGGAGTACAATTCTATTCCCAATAACCTCAATAAATAAATAAAATACCTAAGAATAAACCTAACTAAGGAAATAAAATTTCTCTACTATGAAAATTATATAACGCTGAAGAAAAAAATTGAGCAATACACTAGATGATGAAAATACCTACCATGTTCAGCAGAATTATTGTTAAAATAGACATACTACCAAGAGCAATCTACAGATTCAATGTAATCCCTATCAAAATACCAATGATGTTCTTCACAGACTAGAAAAAAAAATCCCAAAATTTATGTGGAAAAAAAAAAAGAGATCCAAATAGCCAAGGCAATTCTGAACAAAAAGAGCATGCTGAGGGCATCAGATTACTTGAGTTCAAATTATACTACAGAGTTATAGTTAAAAACAACAACAAAAATCAACATGGCACTGACATAAAAACATGCATGTAGGTCAATGAAACAGAATTATAAAAGACAATAAAACAAATACACATATCTTCAGTCACTTGATTATCAAAAAAGGTGTCCAAACCCATACATTTGAGAAAAGACAGTGTCTTTAACAAATGATGCTGTGAAATTTGGATATCTATATGTAGAAAAATAAAACTAAATCTCTATCTTTGTACTGTACAAAATAAACTCAAAATGCATCAAAGATCTAAATATAAAACCAGAAACTTTGCAACTGTTACAAAACAGAAGAAACATTTCAGTATGTAGATGCAGGCAATGACCTTGTGAATAAGACCCCTATGCTTCAGAAAATAAGAGAAAGAGTCAATAAATGGGATGGCATTAAATCATGAGCTTCTGTACAACAAAGGAAACCATTAACGTGATGAAGAAACAACCAAAAAAATGGAAGAAAATCTTTACCAGCTGCTCTTCTGAAAGAGGATTACTATCCAGATATATAAAGAACTTCAAAATCTCAACACTAAAAAAGCAAATCGTCCAATCAATAAATGGGCAAATTAGCAGTCAATTAGTTGTTAACCATTTGTACTTCTGAGTACAAGAAGTACAAATGGTTAACAACTAATTGATTGCTTCTTGTACTCAGAAGAAATACAAATGGGTAACAACTAACAAATAAGTAAAAAATATTCAACATCTTTATCCATCAGGGAAATGTAAATAAAACTACACTGAGATCCCATCTCACTCAAGTTAGAAAGGCAATCATCAAGAATACAAATAACAACAAATGTGGAGATAAAGGATATTTATATATTGTTGGTGGGAATATAAATTAGTATAGGCATTATGAAAATCTATGTGGAGATTCCTCAAAATGCTTAAAATAAACCTACTATGTGATGCAGCTCCTCCTTGATATTTTTTCTAAAAAAATAAAGTCAGCATACTTTAGAGATGTATGCACATACTCACGATTCATAAGACAAGTTAAGGAATCAGCTTAGGAGGTCATCAACAGATGACTAAATAAATAAAATATGATACATATAGACGTATACACAATGGAATTTTATTCAACCATTGAGAAAAAAATGTCTTTCACAGAAAAATGGGTGGAACTGGAAATAATAACTTTGAGTTAAATAAGTCAGAATCAGAGAGAAAGTATTTTGTGCTTACTCTTACATGTGGAAGCTAGAGGAGAAAGAAAAAAAAAAGATGCTATGAGAGGAGAGAAGGAGGGTGGGGGAAGGGATGAGAAGAGAATGGGACGGTATTAGGGAGTGAAATGGATTAAATAATATTTTTATATGTGTGGATATTTCACAATGAAATTCACCTTTGACATGCACCAATTAAAAAAAAAGTGAAATAATCCAGGTACAGAAAGGTCACCTCAAATAAGTTACTTGTACCTGCTATTATTATTAGAAAAAATTTTTAATAGGACTATATCCAAACATCACATCTTAATCCATGGTTATTTGACTTTTTAACTTGCTATGAAATTACTGTGTCTACTATGGTTATTTTAAGATTAAATACAGGCTTTAGGAAGAATCTTACCTATATTATTTTTACTTCTGGTCCACGTAAAGAAATCAAGTTATTATATGGTAGTTTGAAAACTTAGTGAGTAATTCATGTTTCTTGTGGCTAAAATAATATATTTATTGATGCAACTTAAATGGTTTCATAGTCTGAAAATTTTATTGATATATTTTTTCATATTTTTGTGATCAATAACCTAACTTTTTATAAATAATTACATTATTTCATAATATTAACTATATTTTTTCAAAGGGCAACAAAAATATGCTCCAAAAGCATCTAGACTTTTGGGCAAATGACAAATAAATTATCTGTCATGTAGACAAAATCTGAGATTATATTATTCAAAAACAGATATCACACCATTAAAAATATTTATAATCTCAGGATCCACCAGTCAAAATGGTGATTATTCAATGATCAAATTTAATTTTCATTATTTGTTTCCTAGAATAAACATAATTCAAATTTCCTTGGATTTAAAAACTTAGAGCAATTCTTCCATGGAAATAGGAACTTGAAAACTGTAAAAAAAAAAAGGCATGTAAAATAAAATCATCTCTACTCTAATTCTAAAAAAAAGAGAGAGAAAAATATGAATCTATCATGGCTAACATTTAACAAAATATATTTGGGTTCTTAATAAAGTGTATTCAGTGCATGGCTATTCAGTGCCACATGAACACATGGGCAAACTACAATCTTCTGAGTATTAGATAAAGATAGGAGCTGTGGGTCCTGATTGATAATGTGCATCATCATGGCAAACTTGGTACAAACAAAATCTATCTTAGCTTTCCATGTAGACATTAAGCAGTTTATGACTGCACCGTAACTCAATATGCATAAACAGTCTATTACACAACTGCGACTGCCAAAATTTCATTTCCTACTGTCTAGACAGCCAGTCTAAACACTACTCTGAGGCCTCAATGGAGCATAATTCCCCCAAAGACTTCTTAAGGTTCCCAGTAGAGCTAACTATGCTAGAAACCCCACTTTATTACCTTCCTATGGTACAGTTTATATCTAGAAAAACAATATAGGCTTCCTTAAGAGGGAAAAAAGAGAAGACTCAGTCATTCTTTAACTTGTAAAATCAATAAAGCCTTAACAACCAATCACCCACTCTCAGTCCACAATCCTCCTGATGGCTTTTAAACTGTATTCAGCTGTCAGGCTGAGCAATTTATAGAAAGAAAACACTATTTTCATGAAATACAGTGTAAAAAATGCTTCCTGAAAGAGAAATCCCTAGAATTAAAATGAAAGATCTCTGTAGATTATCATATTATTCAATTTATTGTCATGCCTAAACAGAAGTTTTGTTAAGAAATAGAATAAAATAAAATAGCCCTGTATTCAGTTTTAATACCATAATGATCATTGTGAATCAAAAGCAGTGAATCATCAAAACCAGTTTAAAATTAAATCCAGAAGACATGGATTAAATATGATGGTAACCACAGGCCAACAGAAGAAAGTCAGACAAATTCAAATAGGTCTTCCAAGGAAATGTTTAAAATAAGAATATCACTTAACAATGAGGTTTAGAAACTAACTTGGAGTCAGGAGTCAGAGAAAGACAACAGATCAGAAAGATCAGAAAGAATTCAGACAGTGGACATTATCAAGAAACATTTAGAGAAAAGCAAGAAGATATTGAAATATGTAAAGAAATAATTTGATACCAGCATACCTTCTAATGCAATGTCAGAGAGGATATGGAAATTGCCTCTTGTTGACCTTTCTATAAAACCATGATATTTATCATGCATTGATGTTTTTTCTTGTCTAAATCATTAAGTCACAATTCCTTGAACACAATGATAGGTTCAGAACACAGTTTTCAGATGATATAGAATGGAAGGATTCAGGAATGACAGATATAAGCAATAAAATAACTCGATTGATAACTGACTCATCTTTCTTACAAATGAATCCTAGCCAGCATTTGAAGAGAGAAATGGGTATGAGGGTGTGTGAAGCAGAAGCGAAACATGACCATCAACTTCTGACTAGCAGATCCTAACACAGGTTTTGTGATGTAAAATTAGAGGAGCAAAGCACATGTTACTGACTGTGAAGTATATAGAGCATAATAGTAGCTCTTTAAAACATTGTATGGTTTAGATTCCTACAAATCCTCCTTATTAGAAGCTACAGTATTTTGTCAATATTTGATTTCACACTGAATTCCCCCTTCCTCTCTCTCTCATTCAAATACAAGAACAGTGCAATACATTTAAAATATTATCATGAGCCAGGCATGGTGATGCACACTTATAACCTCAGTATTTGGGAGACTGAGACAGGAGAACTGCAGGTTTGAGGCTTCTCAGCAACTTAGCGAGGTCCTCTAGAACATAGTGAGACCCTGTTTTAAATTAAAAAAAAAATAGGGCTTGGAGTGTAGCTCAGAGGTAGAATATCCATGGGTTTAATCCGCAGTACTACAAATAATAAATAAATAAATAAACAAATAAATATTATCATAAAATAAAACAAACTTGTCTTGAAGTTATCTGCATCCTCTATTTCCCCTGGACCCAAATAATAAGAATTATCATTATTAGTAGTAACAGTAGTAGTATTAAACAGCATTGTTATTGTTTCTTTTAATTAAAAACTAAAAAAAAATCTTGTAAGACCTGAGAAATAATGAAAAAAATAATTACATTATATATAAAAAGCACTGTTTAAGACATGTCTCTGGAGTGCTTTATTGAAATTGACTTCATTAAAGTATAACATACATTTAAAACTTCATCAGTTTTAGGTGTACATTTAAATGGATTTGGCTAAATGTTTGTACATTAACAATCCAAAGTATTTTACAGTTTTCAGTATATGTCTTGAGCGTATTTTTTTCAATTTGTCCCCAAATAATTCATTTCTGGGGGGCATCACTTTTTGCTAGTTTAAGGAAATTTAATTTAGCATTTGAATCTTTTGGATTTATGAAGACTTGTCTCACAGTCCAAATGTAGCCTATCTTGTGAATGTTCTTTGGATGCTTCCAAAGAATGTTCCATGTGTGCTGTGCTGAGTGGAATGCCTTAGCCAGATGGATCAAGGCATATGGGTTCAAATATCCTTTTACAAATTTTTGGATTCTTTTTCTATCATTTATAAAATGGGAATCTTCAATTTCCAACTGCAATTGCTCATTTGCCAATAGTTGCTTCCTGTATTATTGAAACATCTATGTTTATGTTTTTTAGGTACTTGCATATCTAGGGCTTTTATTTCTTAAATAACTGGCCCTTTTGTTATTGTGAAGCATATTAACATAACAAATCTGACATTCTCAAGATCACTATTGGTATAGTATATGTTTATCCAGTCTTATTTTATTTTTTTTTTTTTTGCGGTACTGGGGATTGAACTCAGGGGCATTCTACCTCCAAGCTATACCCCCAGCCCTATTTTTTATTCTTTATTTTGAAACAGGGTCTCACTAAGTTGCGGAGTGCCTCACTAGGTAGCTGAGGCTGGCCTCGAACCCGGATCCTCCGGTCTCAGCCTCCCGAATGCTGGGATTACAAGCGTGCG
>PVLC010037821.1:0-15084 GCA_004027655.1 Graphiurus murinus
TTTTTTTTTTTTTTTTTTTTTTTGGTGGTACTGGGGGTAGAACTGAGGGGCCTCCTACCTCCAGGCTATACCCCCCTATTTTAATTTTTATTTGGAAACAGGGTCTCACTAAGTTGCTGAGAGTCTCACTAAATTCTGAGGCTGTCCTTGAACTTGCAATCTTCCTGTCTCAGCCTCCCAAGTCCTAAGATTTCATGTATGTGCCACCACACCCAGCTTGGGCCTCTGGTTTTCTGAGTACCTCCTTTTTTTTTTTCTATTCCTGCTCAAGTCCCCACTGACCACTGCATGGTCCCTTATGGCTCTGTCTGTCCTTGAAAAGCCTCGGATGGGGTTGTGAACTTCTGGTGATGCTTAATTCTCAATATGTTTCATGTTTCTCCATGGTTCCTTCTGTCTCCCAGCCAAGCCTGGGAGCCTCAAGATGCAGGAACTGGACCACGATCCCTTCACTGGAGCCAGAGTTCGCTGAGCCCTGACTGTGTGTCAGTCAGAGTCCTCAAGGAGTCCAGAGTCTGAGGGAAAGTAAACAGGTAAATAAATCATTACAGTAAGAGCGCGATAAAGAGCCAGGCGTGGTGGGCACGCTTGTAATCCCAGTACTTGGGAGGCTGAGACTGGAGGATCTGGGTTTGTGGCCAGCCTCAGCTACTTAGTGAGGCCCTCTGCAATTTAGTGAGACCCTGTTTCAAAATAAAGAATAAAAAATAGGACTGGGGTTGTAGCTCGGAGGTAGAATGCCCCTGAGTTCAATCCCCAGTACTGAAAAAAAAAAAAAAAAAAAAGAGTGTGATAAAAATTATGATAGAGGGAAAGGAGAGATACGGGCACAGTTGCCACATTGTGCAATGCTGGGGGTCCAAATGACCAGTCATCCTCCAGGGTTGTGCAATGAGATGGCCCTGGGCATGTGGGAACCCGGAGGCAGCCTCTGACCCAGCCTGGGAGCCCACGCCAGTGCCTTATTTTTTTTTATTTAATTTTTTTCCTTTTAGTACTGGGGATTGAACCTAAGGGCATTCTACCTCTGAGCTACACCTCCAGCCCCTTTTATTTTTATTATTCTTTTTATTTTAAAATAGGGTCTTGCTAAGTTGCTGACAGCCACCTCACTGAGTAGCTGAGGCTGGCCTCAACCTGCAATCCTGTCTCAGCTTCCCAAGTACTGGGATTACAGGTACATGCAACTATACTTGACTTATTCTTACTTTTTATTTATGTTTTTTATGGCACTGAGGATTGAACCCAGGGGCATTCTACCTCTGAATTACACTCCTAGATCTTTTTAAATTTTTCATTTTGAAACAGGGTCTTGCTATGTTGCTGACGCTGTTCTTGAACCTGTGATCCTCCTGTCAACCTCCCAAGTACTGGGATTACAGACATGCACCATCACACCCAGCTTGATTTTTTTATTTTACTTTATTGGTTCTGGGAATTGAACCCAGGCCTTGCACATGCTAGGCAAGTGGCTTACCGCTAAGCTTCATCCCCAGCCAGCAGACAAGTGCCTTGAGACCAGGAGTTAACTGAGGCTTCAACCGCAAGTTTGCCAGGCAGCTGAGGAGCAAAGGGCGATCCAGGCAAAGCAAACCGCCTCTGTAAAGCCACAGAGGGCCGAAGGAACATATAAAGTGTTAGGAAATATCAGGAAGTGCGTTTTGGCTGACGCACTGAGCACATGTGAGGGAATGCTGAGAGCTTGTTTATTAAATGAGCTAATGAATGCAAGAACTATAAGAATAAAAGTCAGTCACCAACTGTGTATGTGTGTATGTGTGTGTTGCTGGGGATTGAGCCCCGGGCATTCTACCTCCGACCTACACTCCCAGCCTTATTTTATTTTTATTTAGAAACAGTGTCTCAGCTGGGTGTGGTGGCACACGCTTGTAATCCCAGTACTAGGGAGGCTGAGACGGGAGGATCTGGGTTTGCGGCCAGCCTCAGCTACTTAGTGAGACCCTGTTTCAAAATAAAGAATAAAAAATAGGACTGGAGATGTAGCTCAGAGGTAGAATGCCCCTGGGTTCAATCCTCAGTACCACAAAAAAAAAAAAGAAAAGAAACAGGGTCTCACTAGGTTGATGAGAGTCTCACTACTTGCTGAGGCTATCCTCGAACCTGAGATCCTACTGTCTTAGCCTCCCAAGTACTAGGATTATAAGTATAATGTGCCACCACACCCAGTGAGTCACCAACATTGGCTAACCTCTCTCTCTATGCCCCAGTCATGCTAAGTGGTTTACATGCATTTTCTGTCTGTCTCTCTCTCCTTTCTTCTTTCTTTCTTTTTTTGTGTGTATGTGTGTTACTAGGTGTGTTCAATCCCTAGTAACACACACACACACACACACACACACACACACACACATACCTCTGAGCTATGCTCCCAGCCTTATTTTATTTTTTATTTTGAAATAGGGTCTTCTTAGCCAAGTGTGGTAGAGCATGCCTGTAATCTCAGTACTTGGAAGGCTAAGACAGGAGGATCACAGGTTCTAGGATAGTCTCAGCAAGTAGTGAGACTCTCATCAACCTAGCGAGCCCCTGTTTCAAAATAAAATAAAATAGGACTGGAGGTATAGTTTGGAGGTAGAATGTCTCTGGGATCAATTCCCAGTACAAGGAAAGAAAGAGAGAGAGAAAAAGAGAAAGAAAGAAAGAAAGAAAGAGAGAAAAGAAAGGAAATAGGGTCTTGCTAAACTACTAAAGCTGGCCTTGAATCTGTGATCCTCTTGTCTCAGCCTCCCAAGTATTTGGATTACAGGTGTGTGCCGCCATGCCCATCCCCCCTCTGTGTGTGTGTGTGTGTGTGTGTGTGTGTGTGTGTGTGTGTGTGTGTGCATGTGTGGTACTGGGGATTGGACCCAGAGGCATTCTACCTCTGAGCTACACCCCCAGCCCTATTTTTTTTTTCCGACAGGTCTCATTAAGTTGCAAAGGACCTGACTAAGTTGCCGAGGCTGGCTGTGAACTGTGGTACTCCTGTCTCAGCCTCCCAAGTACAGGGATTACAGGTGTGTACCATCATGCCTGGTTTCATTTTCTCTTTTTAACTTCAGGACAACCCCAGGAGGCCGGTGTTCTTTTTTTTGGAGGGGGGGAGGAGGGATTGAACCCAGAGGCATTCTACCTCCAAGCTACCCCCAGCCCGATTTTATTTCTTATTTGAAAAGAAGGTCTTGCTAGGTTGCTGAGAGCCTCACTAAGTTGCTGAAGCTGGCTTCAAACCTTTGATCCTCCTGTCTCAGCCTCCCAAGTACTGGGAATACAAGCGTGCGCCACCATGCCCGGCAAGGTCAGTTCTTTATTTTCCTCCTCCCTGCAGATAAAGACACTGAGGCTCAGAGAAGTTAATCAACTTGCACAAGGGCACAGAGCTAGTGTCCGTCCAGCAGCAGCATGATGAAAACCCAGATCTCCTGACTCTCAAATCCCAAGCCCTGGACCACTGCTTCCCCCCACACCCGTGCCCTTGACTGGGCAGTGGTGGTCTCAGTGTAGATCCAGAGGAGCACCAGCAGTCTCATCAGGCTGTGTCAGTGGCAGTGCCCTCTGTGGGTGTTGACCTTGACCAGGGTCAACTCCGCTGAGGTCTGGAGCAGGAGAGGGAAATGGGGAGGGAACACCATGAACTAATTCTCTGAGCATCCGGAAGAAGCCCCAGGGATTCTCAGAGCTCTCCAGGAAGAATCTGAGGGAGGCTAGGGCCCTGCAGAGCCAGGAAAAAAAAAAAGAAAAAAAAAATTGGTGAACTTGTTTTTATCCTAGGCATGGCATGACTTAGTTATACCCTTTATTTTTATTTATTAACTAATTTATTTATTGTAGTACTGGGATTGAACCCAGGGGCATTCTATCTCCAAGCTACACCTCCAGCCCTATTTTTTTTTTTTTGAAACAGGGTTTCACTAGGTTGATGAGAGTCTCACTAATTGCTGAGGCTGTCCTCGAATCCGCCATCCTCCTCTCTCAGCCACCCAAGTACCCCAAGTACAAGTACTAGGATTACAAGTGTGTGTTACGAGGCCCAGCCCTTTTTTTTTTTTTTTTTTTTTTTTTTTTTTTTTTGCGGTACTGGGGATTGAACTCAGAGGCATTCTACCTCCGAGCTATACCCCCAGCCCTATTTTTTATTCTTTATTTTGAAACCAAGTCTCACTAAGTTGCGGAGTGCCTCACTAGGTAGCTGAGGCTGGCCCCGAACCCGGATCCTCCAGTCTCAGCCTCCCAAATGCTGGGATTACAAGCGTGCGCCACCACGCCCGGCTTGGCCCAGCCCTTTAAAATGTCAAATACTCTTTAAAAATATCAAATTCACCAGGCATGATGACTCATGCCTGTAATCCTAGTCCTTGGGAGGCTGAGACAGGAAGATCACAGGCTGAAGGCCAGCCTTAGCAACTTAGCAAGGCCCTCTGCAACTTCATGAGACTCTGTTTCATAATAAAGAATTAAAAATAGGGCTGGGGTTGTAGCTAAGAGGTAGAATTCCCTGAGTTCAATCCCTAGTATCACAAAAAAGAAAAAAAATCAAATTGTCCTCCGCTGGCTCACTTTTGCATTTCCTCCCATGTCACCTGTTTTCCAAGGAGCCCATCAGGACCGACCCCTCCATCTTTTCCCCACCTAGCTGCACTTCCTGGTTTTACCCCATCTTTCCTCCTACGGGGCTGATGGGTCTTCTGCGAATACCTTGCCCTGCTCCCATCCTGGGTCAGAGCCACAGGACTCCTTTCTCTCTCCTGTCCCTGGCCACTCTGAGTTACTGGAGGAAACTGGGCCACGTGTGGGCTCCAGCTCACCTGTTCTGCAGCCCTTGCCTGGTCCTTGCCAGCTCACGTGCTCCCCCCACGCCACCCCCTGCCATATCCTAGGGCCTTTTCTTTTCTACATGACTTTCAATGATAGAGTTCAGGCGACCTCTTTCTTTAGTTCTCTTTTCTCTTTGCCCCATCCTTTTCCACCATTTTAATGACAATATTTACACAAATAGCCCTAAATCTATAGTCCCGACCATATCTGGATGCCTGAATATGTACTTCACTCTTTTAGTCATACAAGTAACTTTTTTGGTTTGTTAAATACTGAGTTTGAAAGATGGCATGGAGCCGGATATGGCGGCACACACCTGTAATCCAAGTACTTGGGAGTCTGAGACAGGAGGATTGCAGGTTCGAGAACAGCTTCAGCAAGTAGTGAGAATTTCATCAATCTAGCATGACTCTGTTTCAAAATAAAAATAAAAATAGCTGGGTGTGGTGGTACATGCCTGTAATCCCAATACTTGGGAGGTTGAGACAAGAGGATCACAGGTTTGAGGACAGCCTCAGCAAATAGTAAGACTCTCATCAACTTAGTGAGACAACCCTGTTTCAAAATAAAAATAAAATAGGGCTAGGGGTGTAGCTCAGAGGTAGGATACCTCTTGGGTTCAATCTCACACACACACACATACACACACACACAAAAAAAAAAAAAGAGAGAGAGAAAAAAAGGAAGAAAGAAAGATAGATAGATGGATGCATGCCATGGACCCTACCCTTGTGAGCACACAGTCTAGTGAGCAAACAGACCAAGCAATCTGTATATAGTGTGTTTGAAGCCGAGCACACCTCTAATCCCTGTACTTGGGAGGCTGAGGGAGGATCCCAGGTTGCCAGCCTCAGCAACTTAGTGAGGCCCTCCTCCACTTAGAGAGACCCTGTTTTAAAAATAAAAATAAAATAGGTCTAGGAGTATAGCTCAAAGGCAGAATGTTCCTGGGTTCAATCTCCAGTACCTCCTAACAAAACAAAACAAAGGAATATAGTACATTTGCAGAGAGAGCTGAAGGGACAAAAGAAAAAACAGTTAATCCAAGGAAAGTGTATCAGTTAGGCTCAGATTTGGTTGTGGAGGACAGAAAACCTCAAATCACAGTCATTACAACTGGCTAGAAGTCTGGAAATGACTAGTCCAGAGCTAGTATGACGGATCCATGTTCATCAGAGCCCCTGCTCTACCACTCTTTGTCATCCTTAGCACACTATTTCTACTTCATTACCCAACATAGTTGCTCAAGCTCCAGTCATCATGTCTGCATTCCAGTCACCCAAAGGAGGAAAGGGTGAAAAAATGGCACACTCTCCTTTTAAAAATAACTCCTGGAAGTTGCACAAAACACTTCTTCCTACAAGCTGTTGGCCAGCACTTAGTCACATTACCACAGCAAGGGATTCTGGAAAATATGCTTTATACTCCAGGCCAACCAGAGGTGCAGCTAAAATCATCCTGATGAGCTGACAACTTAGCCTGAATTTTGAGAGATAAGCCCAAGTTAGCAAGGCAGAAAAAGTGTTTGGGCTGCAAAGGCATCATTGAAAATGCAGTGGTCCAGGGTTCTGCTACATGGAATGCATTTTGGGCTGGATCATACTTTTTTTTTTTTGATACAGGGGGTTGAATCCAGGGGCATTCTACCTCTGAGCTACAACCCCGGCCCACTCGCTCTATCTATCTATCTATCTATCATCTGTCTGTCTATCATCTACACTGGGGATTGAACCAAGGGGGGCATTCTACCTCCAGGCTATACTCCCATCCCTTTTTATTTTGAAACAGGGTCTTGCTAAGTTGCTGAGGGTTTCACTAAGTTGCTAAGGCTGGCCTAGAACCTGGGATCCTTCTGTCTCAGCCTCCCAAGTACTGGATTAAGGGTGCACACCACCACACCAGGCTAGGATCAGACTCTTTAAGGAGTCATTCTGAGGCAGGAGGCATAACCCCCTCTGAGGAAAAAGACACACCTAGAGGTGGAGTAGGGCGGTGGCTGCCCTAGTTAAAATCTGGTTCCTCCAGAGATCAGCAGCCTGGGTGTGGCTTGGCCCTAGGAGTCCCTAAATTCTGCTCCCTCACAGGCCTCAAGTTCCAAGGGACGCGGATTTGCACTTGGGCCCTGTGCCCTTGGCAAGGAGGCTCTGAAGGGGTACAGCTGGGCTGGAGTGTGCAGTGATGCAAGAACCTAGCACTAGTCAGTGGCAGGAAGGCCATTGGCCCCGGGGTCTCCAACGCTGGTCACTGGCAGGCCACTTTGTACGGTGCTGAGCCCACATGGACTGCCAGCTGGTGCATCCTCCCAGACATGCTGCAGGACTTCCAAAGGTTGTGTTTATTCTCGTGACGTGCTCCCGGCCACCGGGGCAGGGCAGCCAGCTGGGCGTGGGGTGTCTGGCTCTCTGGAGAAGTGAACTCCATCCCCTTGGCTCTGCCCCGCTGCCCTTCTCTGTTCTTGCAGCAAGCGGACAATGACCTTGGCTCAGGCCACCTCAGAGAGTTCAGCAGGGAATCCCAAACACTCCAGCACCTGCCCATTACCTAACAGAGCTTCCCGGCTCACCTTGCCTCCCCTCAGCGAGACCCATGTGTCACCCACAGACTCACAACATACCTTGCTCACACCACATACTCAGCTCCTCTGTCTCCACATAGTTATTCTCCCCCCAAAGCCACATTCAACACACACATGCTACATATAGGCCGGGCCCCCTCGCTGCCCACAGCATGTATAGACCCGCACGTGCTGACACACATTGCATATAGACACATACGCACTATACACGTGATGGTCTAACGTGCATGTGCTCGTGGCCGACCACGCCCTCTGAACCCATCCCCACATGCATCCACAGCCACACGTTCATCTGCACACCACGAGGTCCCCGAGGGTTCTTATCCGTAGGAATCTCGCCTTCTGAGCTGTGCCAGGACAGAGACTTAGCAAGGCAATCAGAGGGGAGAAGGAAGCACCCCTACTTCCCCAGCCCCAATACATCTATCTATTTGTGCCATAGCAAAAAGGGAAGACTGCCCTTTCCCCTACTACCCTATGAACTGGCATTGCCCTGACGTCAGGGACATGGAGTTCTGGGCAGGGGATCCAGGACAATGCCTCAGCTCTGCCCCCACTGCCCAAGATACCCTAGGGACAACCAAACCTGTGCCAGGCTCCCCGGTGTCAGGGCACCGCACAGGGCACCTCCAGGAGCTGGCCTATGGACCTGGGGAAGGGTGAGCAGGAGAGGTCCGCCAGTCTGTCCGTATCTACTCTGCCCCAAACAAGGCACCCAGAGCTCCACAGCCTGGTTTCCTGTCGCTCGCTCTCCTATCCATTTTATTTATTTTTATCTATTTATTTTTTTACAGTACTGGGGATTGAACCTAGGGTCATTCTATCTCCAAGCTACACCCCCAACCCTATTTTTTATTTTGAAACAGGGTCTCACTAAGTTGCAGAGGGCCTCACTAAGTCGCTGAGGCTGGCTTCAAACCTATGATCCTCCTGTCTCAGCCTCCCAAGTTCTGGGATTACAAGTGTGTGCCACCACACCCAGCTTCCTATCCATTTTATAAAAGAGAGAATTGAGGCCCCCAAAAGGAGCTCACAGCCTCACAGCCAGGAAATGCTTTGAACTAGAACTATGTGTTCCCACAGCACTGGCAAGAGCCCTGTGGTCGGACTGTGGGGCTACAGCAAGGCGGTTCCAGGCGGGGGTAAGGGTCCCGTGGTTATAGGGCTCTATCCAGGGCTTCTCTCCACACCCCTCTGTTGGGAGCACCGAGGCAGGAAACTTCTGCCGAGGAGAGTGGAGAGAGGTAAATAGTTGGCTGGGTCTCGAGTTTGGTCCCAGTGCCACAGGCTAAGCCCATATTAGTCTGGGACGCTGAGCCAAAGTTTGAGGCAGGTCAGAGCTAGATTGGGAGTTGGAGCTGAGCCAGGAGGCAGGCCTGGAGCTGCCACCACTGCTGGAACAGACCCAGGCAGGGGAGGGGGCCTGAACCCAGAGCCAAAGCCTAGAGGGAAGGGATGGGGGCCCAGGCAAAGGTGCTCCACTCCAAGCTTACAGAACCTCCCAGGACGCCAGGTACAATGTTAAGTACGGCGCAGAAGGGACACAGGAGCTCACACTGCCCACTGCCCTGGGGGGGGGGGGCACAGAGGCACACAAAGTGCTTGAATCCAAGGCACGCTGGGCTCTGGCAAAAAGGCCCTCCATGAAGCTAGGCTTGAAGTTGAAGGGTGGCCAGACATCATTTGGCAGAGATGGGTTGAGAGTGTGGTGGGTGAAGCCAAGTGGCCAAAGCAAAGGCCCAGGGGCCAGAAAGTCCCAGCCAGGGCTGTTCAGCCAAAGGTGGGTATGCTTCCTGTCTGGCTGGAGTGCACAGCAGGCAAGCAGCGGAGCACGGGACATGAGTGCTAAGGTTGGCCATGAGGACCCACAGAGTCTGGTGAGCTGCTCAGGAATTTGAACTTTATCCAGAGGGCAAGGGGATATCACTGGCAGGAGTTAAGAGAGGTGACGTGGGCAGACGTGTTGTAGAAGAGCCCTCTGGCTGCTGATGTGGATGTAGAGAGGCTGGTGGGAGGGGGATTGGAAGGTGGGGAGACTAGAGTGGAGGCTGATGTCACAGCAAGGGCAGGGAGCTCAAAGGGAGAGAGACAGGAGTGGAGGGAAGGAGACAGACGCAAGGTCTACAGAGGACCAGGACTGACAGGATTTGGTGACCATTTGGAAGTGGGGTGTGAGGGAGATGGTGAAGGCTACAAGACACCTAGGAGCCCAGTAGAGTAGCTTACGCCTCTAATCCTAGCAACCCAGGAGCTGGAGGCAGGGGGATGGCCTGCCTTGGCAACTTAGCCAGACCCTGTCTTTTTGTTTTGAAACAAGTTCTTGCTGGGTTGCTGAGAGTCTTGCTACGTTGCTGAGGCTATCCTTGAACCTGCAATCCTCCGGTCTCAGCCTCCCAAGTACTGGTATTACAAGTGTGCACCAAGCCGGGCGTGGTGGCTCACGCTTGTAATCCCAGCATTCCGGAGGCTGAGACCAGAGGATCCGGGTTCTCGGCCAGCCTCAGCTACCTAGTGAGGCACTCCGCAACTTAGTGAGACCCGGTTTCAAAATAAAGAATAAAAAATAGGGCTGGGGGCATAGCTTGGAGGTAGAACGCCCCTGAGTTCAATCCCTAGTACCGCAAAAAAACAAAAACAAAAAACAAGTGTGCACCACCACACCAGGCTCAGATCCTGTCTTAAAGTAAAAATAAAAGGGCTAGGGATGTAGCTCTGTGGTAGTGTGCCTGGACTTATCCCCAGTACCAAAAAACAGACACCTGGAATAGGGCCCAAGGCTGAGAGGCCATGGTGGCCAGAAGTAAGGCTACTTCAGGAGAAGCCAAAGGGACAGAGCTCGAGCTCCAGGCTGGTCCTCCCGACCCTGCTTCACATCAACTGTGTGTCCTTAGCATGTGCCTTCTGCCTGTTGAGCCTCCGTTTGTTTCCTCAGCTGTAGAATGGGGGAAATTGTATTTCCTCCATCCAATTTTCATGAGGATTAGACATGGACAAGGGTGTCTGGCACATTGACTTTCACATACTGAGAGGTGCTGTCCTGGGATAACACGGTCTCACTCGTGGGTCCTTGGCCTCCGTGATAAAAAGAATTTTAACACGTGCCAGTCAGGAACAAAAGGCAGAAATTTATTCAGGAAAATAAGGGGAAATAGGTAAGCGGAGGTCTTCTGGGTCACACAAGCAGGAGGGTAAGAGAGAGCTTTGCAGTCTTTTTTTAGTCCTTATATAAACTTTCAAGAGGGGGTTGGCACAGAAGATGTTTGGACCTCCTCCTCTCAGGTGTAGGTGGTCAATAGGTGGTCATCCCAAAGAAGGGGTGGGCACAGAAGAAGTCCGGACCTCCCTTTCTCAGGTTTCAAAAGTGGGTGGTCACCGGGTGTGGTGGCCCACGCTTGTAATCCCAGCATTTGGGAGGCTGAGACCAGAGGATCCGGGTTCGAGGCCAGCTTCAGCTACCTACTGAGGCACTCTGCAACTTAGTGAGACTCGGTTTCAAAATAAAGAATAAAAAATAGGGCTGGGGGTATAGCTCGGAGGTAGAATGCCCCTGAGTTCCATCCCCAGTACTGGAAAAAAAAAAAAAAAAAAAGTGGGTGGTCGCTGGAGTCTGATCTTTGTCCTTAGGAGTCTCAGGTGGGAGCAGGGATTCAGGGGATTAAAGGTGTGGGCCTGAATAAGACTTCTGCCTAAGACCTGGGCACACCCTACTGAGTGGAGTCAGCTTATGAACTCTCCAGACTTTAAAACTATATTTTTCCTTTCCTTCCCAATGTCTCCTTTCTGCCTAAATTTTATTCCTTCTACTCTACCTCATCAGTGCCAGACCTCTAGCTCCCAAGCCAGATACTGGCCTCCCTCAGTGATGATCCCAGTACCTCTTAGCCTCAGGGGTAGGGCTCCCTAGCCTGCCTGCAGCCTGCCTGGTATCCCACCTGGGGCAGTTTGAGAAGCCAGCCTGGCTGCCTCAAGCACCTCTGGTCTCCCAGCTTCCCCACAGCTGGGAAGAATGTCCTGTCTGTTCACTCTCCCACTGGTAAGGCCCCTCCTCTGAGTACTACTTCCCAGCATTGTCCTAGGGGCCCACCAAGTGGCCCTGGAGGGCAGGAAGGAGCTGCTTGCTGAAGGGTACTTAGCCTCCAGAACTTCTCCCGGGATCTTGCCCCACCTCACCCTGTATCTCCAATCAGAATCTCTCCTCCCTGCCTGTTCCTCAGTCCACCTCTGGGGTGAGGTACTGGGGAGAGGCCTAGCCCTGCAGGATGGAGCTTAAGGCCACCTGGGGAGGCAGCTGGACCCAGCTCCTCTCCTCCTTTAACATCCTTCCAATTCCCTTAAACATGATCTCTTAAATCTAGATGGATCCACAAGGCCTGGCTTGTCCTATACCTGGCTTAGACTGCAGGAGGTGTTTACCACCCCCCAGGCCCCAGCCCATCCTACCCAATCTGGGTCTTACCCATGATGAATCTGAAGCCCAGCTTCCTCTCCAGAGCTCCAGAGCCCCACCCATCTTATCATGGCTTACCCAGATTCTCAGGCCCTCAGACCCATCCTCTGGACCCTCAGGTAGGTGAATGAATGTGGCTCTGCCTCCCACTCATTCCTCCAAGTCAGAATCCCCAAATCAGCCGTATCTCCTCTCAGCTCCACAGCCTGTCAGTCCTACTTTCCAACCTCCTGTCACCTGTCTGCTCCACTCCACTTCCACAAGAGGTCATCCCTTCTGTCAGCCAGTCCCTAACTCCTTCTGGCCCCTAACCCAACTGTGCTGACTCAAAGGCCTACAGATCTTTCCCTTGGTTCAGGGGACTCCAATGGCATATGGTGCCCCATTCTGACATGTTTAAGAAATCTTTTATTAGAAGAAGATGTCCCAAAAGGCAACATTTTAAAAATCAGCCAATCCAGAATCTCAACCAAATTAAAAAAAAAAAAATCTGCCTTTCAAAATAAGTTTGCCTTTTGGGCCTTTACAACAGGGAAATTGCCCAAGAGGTTTTTTTTTTCTTTCTTTCTTTCCTTGTATAACAATTAACATCACTTTGCAAAATGCATACAAAAATAAAGTGTTAAAAAGAGACTGCCTTTAGCGTAACACTCAACAGCAGCTTATAAAACACAAGCCTCCCAGATTTTCAGTCTTTTCAAAAGAAGCCAAAATCTGAGTTTTAGATGAAATTTCACATAAATGTTGGCAATCAGCCGGGCATTGTACATGCCTATAATCCCAGTACTTGGGAGGCCGAGACAGGAGGATCACAGGTTCGAGGACACTCTCAGCAAGTAGTGAAATTCTCACCAATATAGCCAGACCCTGTTTAAAAAAAAAAAAAAAATTAAAAATAGGGCTGGGAGATATAAATTGGAGGTAGAATGTCCCTGGTTCAACCAAAAAAAAAAAAAAAAAAGGAAAGGAAAGTTGGCAATCAATTTGAAAAACCCTTAAAACCACTGCTCAAGCCTCTGGTTTGCAACTTTTGGCCCCTCTAGTACATCCTCCACCCCTGAAATAGTCTTTTGTAATAATAAAAATATAAGCGATTTAAAAAAAAAATCCTACATTTAATGAATGCTCGCTTGTTGCTAACATAGTTCCAAGTGCTTCATGTTGAATTCATTTCATCCAACCGGGCATGGTGGTGCACACCTGTAATCCCAGTACTTGGGAGGATCACAGGTTCAAGGCTATAAGGCTAGCCTTAGCAGTTTAGTGGGACTCTCATCAACCTATGGAGACCCTGCTTAAAAATAAAAATAAAATAGGGCTGAGGTGTAGCTTGGAGGTAGAATGGGTTCAATCACACACACACACACACACACACACACACACACACACACACACACAAATTCATTTAATCCACTACTCCAGTGGAGCCACCTCCATTCATTTAATCTAGCACTCACCAGCTGAGGCCCAGAGTGGTTAAGTAATTGGCCTGAGCTCCACAGCTGGCCCGTGGAGGAGCCAAGATGGCAGTCCTGCCGTCTGTGCACGGGCAAACCCACGAATTGTGAAGATCCTTGAGATCACGCATTGTATTTTTGTGCACTAACCCCTGCCGCAGCTCAATAACCGATAGGTGCATGGATGACCGCAGGCGAGAATCAAAGAATGAAAGCGCTGTTCTCTTCCGGTCCAGTTAACACCTGCC
This sequence comes from Graphiurus murinus, assembly GCA_004027655.1. Taxonomy (NCBI): domain Eukaryota; kingdom Metazoa; phylum Chordata; class Mammalia; order Rodentia; family Gliridae; genus Graphiurus; species Graphiurus murinus. Next base: position 13,543 of record PVLC010037821.1, read on the forward strand.
TGAGAGCCACCGCCAGCCCTAGCAGCAAAAGCCAAGAACACTCTTGGCTGCGCAGCAGGGAGCGGGGCTCGGACAATGCAGGTGCCGGCCCTCCCTTCCGCCGCTTTGAGGCTGCAGGACAGCCCCCGACCACCGCCCGCCGCTTCCTGCGCTCAGCCTGGGCCTGCCACGTCCGGCTGCCGCCTTCCCAGCCCCCAGGTCCCGGCCCGAGCTGGTGGCTGGGGAGACCACGGTGGAAGAGGCGCCCTTGTCAGGCAAGGCGCTTTCCGTAGAGTCCTGGCCACACTGGCCACACGGCTGCGTCCAGTGCCCGGATCTTCCTCCAGGCTGTGTGTGTGTGTGGGGGGGGGGGTCTTTACCTCCTAGTCCTTCTCTCCACGTGCCCTGACTCCCTCCCTCAATCCTTGACACAGGCCCTCAGCCAGTTTAATTCAGCATCTCACTTTGCCTCAAACCATTATTTGGAATCAGCCAGTTGAGTTTAGTGTGAATGATCATTTAACCCTCACAACAGCCAGGCAGTTCCATTTGACAAGTTAGGAGACTGAAGACCAGACTGGTTAAGTGCCTTGCTCATGTGGTACAGCTAGGGACAGCTAGGGTGGCACAGTCTAGATCTGATTTCAGGATCTTGGTCTACAGTGTTCTGTGTATCAGTTCCAGTATTTAGTCCCAGGGACTTGAACCAGGCCTGGGGCATAGAGACCCAGGTGGAGGAAACTCCCTTTTTGATGGGGGAACATGTTCTAGCCTGGAAGATCTAGGAACTCATCTCATTGCTAGGCAAGCAGAAAGGCATGCCTGTGCACTTAAGCAACGAGTTCAGGCGGAGCAGGACAGCTGGTGAAAGCCTCCAGGCCAAGCTCCTGCAACTGCTCCCCCCACACCCCTCAACAGCCTCCATCTGCTGAAATGGGGGATCCTTCCGTAGGGACACCAATGTGTTTCTGATCAGACCCCTGGGACAAAAACCCACCCCTTTGCATCACGCCTGATGGGGGAAAGGCCCCAGTAGTGATGTCCTGGTAAGTGCTTAGCGACCTAGGGCGGGGGATTGTGGAGAGGGAGGTGGGGAACCCTGATTTGTAGCATTTGTGGGTTTCCATCAAGTGAATATGGCCAATTTGAAGATACCAAAGTTGAAGATTGACACTTGGGCACCATGACAAACATACAATAATAAAGTTAAACAATTAGGGAATGATGACTTTGGAAGTTTTTTTTGTTTGTTTTGTACTAGGGATTGAACCCAAGGGTATTCTACCTCCAAGCTACACCCCCAGTACTTTTTTTCTTTCTTTTTTTTTTTTTTTTTTTTTTTTTTTTTTTTTTTTTTTTTTTTTTTTTTTTTTTTTTTTTTTTTTTTTTTTTTTTTTTTTTTTTTGCGGTACTGGGGATGGAACTCAGGGGCATTCTACCTCTGAGCTATACCCCCAGCCCTATTTTTTTTTTATTCTTTATTTTGAAACCGAGTCTCACTAAGTTGCGGAGTGCCTCACTAGGTAGCTGAGGCTGGCCGCGAACCCGGATCCTCCAGTCTCA
>PVLC010037822.1:0-15091 GCA_004027655.1 Graphiurus murinus
TCTGGATAACGTTTGGGGGGGAAATGGCCCGGAAATGCTGCTGCCGGTTCCATTTCCACGCTCCTCCTTTTCCCCAGAAAGGCATTCGCAGGCCCAGGGAGGAGATCTGGATTTAAGGTGTGGGGTAGGTTTGCCTTCGGGGGTGTGCTGTGACACCCGGGCTCCGGTGTGGGGCCCTCACTCAGCCACAGGACCCAGATTAGAGCAGGGCTGGGGGGCAGCTGGCAGGCAGAGGTGGTGCCCAAGTATCCGAGGCTGCCCTACCCTTCCTAGCTCCCCGAGAAGCTGCCTTGGTGTGCCACTTCCTCTGACCTTTCAAGAACAGAATGCTGGGAGTGTGCCCGAGAGGGGTGGGCAACGCAAGGAGCTTGGGGCGCAGCACTACTCTGCGATGCTCGGCCAGGGCACAGCCTGTTTCTTTCACCTCCCTTGCCCCACCCCTGCCTCCAGCCAATCAGCAAAGCTGGCCACGCCCAGCAGCCCACTGGGAGCCAAGTTGGCCACGCCCCGCAGCCTGTTGGGAGCCAAGTTGACCACGCCCAGCAGCCCATTGGAAGCTAAGTTGGCCACGCCCACTTTCCCCAAAGTTGGCCACGCCCAGCAGCACCCGGGAAGGCCGGGCAGCATCTTCTGTGGTCTGGCCTCAGTCTCCCCAGGATTGGGGCCTGTCGGCCACCAGGCACACAGCTCCATGGGCACACCCAGCCTGTCGGGCAGTGCCGCACAAAGCTCTACCCTCTGAACTCAGGATTTCGGAATGGAAGGGCGTCTATCCACAGCCTCGCCTGCGCGAGGGCCCGCCTGTCCTCAGCAGTTGCCATCCGCCTCCCCCCGCAGGAGCGAAGCCGAGGGTCCCGCCACTCACGAAGGAGATACTCCGAGCTGTCGTGGTCGTAGTCATTGTCCTCCGGGAAGTGATTGATCCGGAAGCAGTGCCCTTTGTAGATCCCTGGAGGGAGGAGAGGAAGGAAGAGAACTTGGTAAGTGATCTGTGGGTTCCCACTGTATGTGACACTCAGTGAAGGTGCCAGGGACAGAGAGAGGACAGAGGCAGGCTCCAGGTCCCTGGCCTGGTGGGGCCACCAGCACAGAGAGGACAGCTGCGCGGTGGGACGGGAGCCCCAAGGGTGACCAGATCCTTTATGGCCCAAACCTGGTCCTATGAGAGCAAAAGCACTCTCCCATCAAATAACTGTGCTGGCACAAGAGGTGTCACCCAGGACAGCCCTGTGCAGGCGGCCGTGGGACCCTGTGACAAGGGGACTCTGGAGCTGCAGCTTGAAAAGTGACCAAGAACAGTTGGAAAGGGCCTTCAAGGTAGGGGAGGAGCTCGGGTCTGTCCGCCTGTCCAGGCCCTTCCCTCTTTCAATCACCCAGTAAGAGAATCCCTTTCCAGGTGCACGTTCAATCTGTACACAGTTGGCTCAGTTCCGGTCCCCTAACTCAGTGCCACCGAGGAAACTTCCAGAAGGGCTGAGACCATCCTCCGCCTGGTTTTCTCTTTCCTGCTCTGAGAAGTGGCCTTCACAGGGTGGAAGGCAGGACCCCTGGGCTTAGTAACCATGGCAAGAAGCCAGGCCAGGCCTCCCTTCCAGAATCTTCTGCCCAGCCCTCCTAGTCCCCTGCTGTCTGCGGCCAGGGGATGCCCCTCATGGAACTGGACACAGGTGGAGAGGGGGGTGGCAATGGGGTGTCCCTGTGCCCCCCCGCCTGTGCCCGCCCATCCACTCCTGCAGCTGCCAGCAAGAAGCTCTGCCTGAGCCTGAGGCCTGAGCCGCTCAGCCGGGGCTGCTTCCAACTGGGGCCGGTTCTCCTTCCACGGCGGCTGCCAAGTGTCCCGCTGGCCTCTGGCAGCCCAGCCTGACCTCACGATCCACGGGAGCAGTCTGTGCCAGACGCCGCACGTCCGATCTCGTCCCTAACAAGCCGGGGACACACTGCTCTCCCCCCCGGCCACCACCGAGCCAGCTTCCAGCTGCCCCTCCCAAGGCTTCCCTTCACAGCTGCCTCCAAAGGCTCAGGAACATCCCGGAAGGGCCAGCAGGGGTGACTGGGCTTGGCCGGGGCGGTGGGGACAGAGAGGAGATCTCGGAGGTGACTCTGTGAGTGAGCTGCTGTCTGCTCTGTGCGGCATTAGGCACCAACAGTTAATCGTCTGCTTGTCTGTGCAATGGCTAGAACCGCAGCCCTTATCTCCCAGGGAGCTTGGAGAATTACAGGGTATGATGCTTAAGGCGCTGAGGACGGTGCTTGGCCCGCGGTGGTGGCTCAGGGGAGGGTCGCTACTGCCGTTGCCGGTACCCATCCTCTACTGTGCACTCTTGCTCTTTGATGAGCGGCGGAGGCGGTAGACAATCGCAGGTATTTGTGAGCAAGAGGAAGGGGTACCCACGCTGGCTGGGCTCAGGACAGCTGGAGTGTGTGGTCACAGGGGCGGCGTGGGCTCCCACACCTCCTGAACCCCTGGCTCCCACACCCCCAAGTCGAAATGTTCCTGGAGTCTCAGAATAAGCACTTTCTACAAAAAACGGGTGGGAGAGGCAGAGTTCTTTGCCACTCTCCCCACCTTTAATATATTTTTTTTTCTACTTCACGGGTCTAAACAAAATCACCAAGTTGCACATGCTTGTTAGAACAAGCAAATAAAGAGGCTGAGAAAAGAAGTAAATAATCTCTCTTTTCAGATTTGTTCTCTAGCAGAAAACTTGTTAGGTTTGCTGTGTATCTTCCCACATCTTCCTTTGTATGCACACCCACACACATATATGTATGTGGGATTTTTTCCCCATTTGGGGGGACATTGGGGGTTGAATTCTAGGCCTTGTCCATACTAAGCACACTCTACTACTGAGCTACAATCCCAGGCCCTATTTTTTTTTTTTTTTTTTTTTTGTAGTACTGGGGATTGAACCCAGGGGCTTCTACCTCCAAGCTACATCCCCAGTCCTATTTTATTCTTTATTTTTAAACGGGGTCTCACTAAGTTGTGGAGTGCCTCACTAAGTAGCTGAGGCTGGCCTCGAACTCGGATCCTCCAGTCTCAGCCTCCCAAATGCTGGGATTACAAGTGTGCGCCACCACACCTGGCCCCTCTATTTTTTTTAAAATTAAGCCTTATTTTTAGATCATTGTAGCTTCGCATGCATTTGTAGGAAACAATATGGAAATATTCAGTAACTTTTACTCAGTTTCTCCCAGTGGTAACATCTTACAAAACTACAGTGCAGGCCGGGTGTGGTGGTGCATTCCTATAATCCCAGTACTTGAGAGGCCGAGACAGGAGGATCACTGGTTCAAAGCCAGCCTCAGCAATTTAGCAAGGCTCTCAGCAACTTAGCAAGATCCTGTTTTCAAATTAAAAAAAAAAAAAAAAAATAGGGCTGGGGTATAGGTTGGAGGTAGAATGCTCCTGGGTTCAATCCCTAGTAACACACACACACACACACACACACACACACACACACACACCAGTACAATATCACATCAGGGGAGTAGCCCTGGTAGAGTCCAGATGCAGCTTTGTCCATTGCTGTGGGGTCCCGCTCTGGCCACGCTGCCACCCTTGGGCCCCACCCTCTCCTCCACAGAGGCAGTCACTAATACATTCTCCATTTCGATAGTTCTGCCATTTCAAGAATGTTCTACAAATGGAATCATACAGCCTGTAACCTTTGGGGACTGCCGGTTTCCGCTCAGCATAATTCCTTTGAGATTCACCCAAGCTGTTCTATCAGTAATTTGTTCCTTTTATTGCTGAGCAGTATACCGTGGCGCGATGTTCCATTGTTTGTTTAATCACTTACCTACAGAAGGAAACCTTATTTCCAGCCATTAATAACAATGCTGCTACGAACATTCGTGTGCAGGCTTTGGTTACACACGTTTTCATTTCTCTGGGACCAGCGCCCGGGAGTGCAATTGCCGAGTCATATGACACAGCCATGTTTAGTTTTGTGAGAGACTGCCAAGCTGGTTTCTCAAATGACTGTAGTCCCCTCTTTTTAAAATGCAATTAGGCTATACACATTCACCTACAACCAGCCCCCCATCCCTGCATTGAATAATGACAAACTTTATCTCTCCAGTTTAAAATTCCAGTTTCTAGAAAACTTTTGTTTTCTAATTAAAAAATAAGTGGACATCAATTGGAGTTATTGAAAATCCCAACAGGAGATAGTACAGGAATTGGGGAGCAAAATACTTTCTCCAACACCAACAATGTTAAAGTCACATGTGTTTTGGCAGAAACCAGGATATCATGTTATAGATTCAACCTGAACACAAAACTCAGTTTTGGAAACATTAGCTTGCACACAAAAATATTTGCTCCAAATGCTCTTCCAATACATTTTGTTAACTTCCACTCTACGTTTAGCATTTAGGGTGTTATTTTATATTTCATAAAAGCTGTAAATAGAAATCACTGATATTAACTCCCCTCACTACCCACTGTGCTGGGGCTTGAACCCAGGGCTTTATGCATGCTAGGTAAGTTCTCCACCTCTGGGCTCTATCTCCAGCCCTATTAACTCATTTCTAAGCATATTCTTTTTAGTGGTGGCCTAACTGCCCATAGTTAGGGGTGTCACAATTCAACTACACCATAAAAATGGTCCTTTCCATTTCTAACCCATTTCTTTTCTTTCCTTCTTCCTTATCCACCCAGGTCTTCTGCACAAATTAAAGAAATGGGCATTGGGGGGTTGAACTGTGTCCCCTCCCCCCAGGAAAAGATATGCTGCAGGACTGACCACCAGTACTGCTGAAAGCACCTGTGCTAACTTTCTGTCACAGTGACAAAACACTTGACACAAACAACTTATGAGAAAAAAAGGTTTGTTTGGGCTCATGGTTTCAGAGGTTTCAGTCCATGGTCCTTTGGCCCTGGCGCTCTCCTCCTGTGGCGGCACGGTACACCAGGGCAGGAGCGTGTTGTGGTAAAGGCCTATTTGCCTCAAAAAGACCAAGAAGCAAAGAAAGAGAGGAAGAGGCCAGGGGTCCCAAAATTCCGTTCATGGGCACACCCCCAGTGACCCAACTTTCTCCAACTGGGTCCCATCTCCTAAAGATTCCGTCACCGTCCACAAGTGCCAGCAGGCTGGGCACCAAGACTTTAGCACGTGAATCTGTAGGGACAGTTCAGATCTAACCTGTAGCTGGCCCTCATCTGGAAAGAGGCCTTGCGGGTGTAACCAAGTCAAGAGGGAGCCATGCTGGACGAGGGTGGGCTTCTCCTTATTAACAGGCAGGAAGCCAGACCCCACCACCATCGACCTCAGCCGCCCAGCCAGTTGAAAGGGGGGGCCGGCCTGTGAGGCAGGAGGGCGCGGGTAGTCTTCGGTCTCCTAGACAGTGGGGGAGATTCCTCCCTGTCCCTGGAGCCGAGAATTGTAGATATTTCTCCTCGAATGTCTTCTTAGGCCAAAGAGTTTGTGAGTTACTGGGGATTGAACCCCGGGGCCTTCTACCTCTAGGCTATACTTCCAGTCCTTTTTACTTTTTATTTTGAAACAGAATCTAATTTGCTGAGGCTGTCCTCAAACCTGCAATCCTCCTGTCTCAGCCTCCCAAGTACGGGGATTACTGGTGTGCACCACCGTGCCTGGCAGCTGTTTTTCTACTGATGATTCTAAGAGCTAACTCCAGAATGGGGTGAGAATTGGGGAAGGGTTCAATGAGAGATGTGTGCATGCATGCCTCTACCAGCTTGTACCTAACAAAGATGATTACAATGCACCAATTAAAAAAAAAAAAAAAAAAAAGAGCAGAGCTGACTCCACCCTTGCTCTGTCCTCTGGATCTGTTAGGAAACTCGGTGCTCCAAGGCACAGTACTTACCACCAAACCCAACACTCAGGCTGGGTCAGAGCAGCCGGAGTGCTGCCGGGGTGCCCTCCTCTTCCCTGGTACCATGTCTAGCCTGGGTGGGCCACCCCAGGGACTCAAGATACTTTTATTATTATTATTATTATTATTATTATTATTGTTTGTGGTACTTGGGGTTGAACCCCCAGGGGTGTTCCACCTTCAAGCTACACCCCCAGCCCTTTTTATTTATTTTATTTTGAAACAGGGTCTCGCTAAATTGCTCAGGCTGGCCTGGAACCTGCAATCCTCCGGTCTCAGCCTCTCATGCACCATCACGCCTGGTGACGCAGGTACTTTTTGCACTAAAACCGGGGTGAGCTGTCACCGTAGGGGTCACTTCAGGGGTGCTGGCGTCTGACATAAGCCCCCATAATAAACACCTCGGAGGCCTGTCGTGATTCAGGGAGCCCTGGAGAGCAGCATGTCAGCGGCGACTGGATAATAGTGATCTTTCATGGAAGCCCTTGTCATCTGCCAGGAATTTCCATAAGAATCACCTACCCCGAGCTGCCCACAAGCATCAATAGCCACGGGGCCTCCTGAGAGTGTGCGGTGCCCTGACCACCTCCTGGCCATCCGCCCACCTACCTTCCTTCCTTCCTTACTTTATTTATTTTTGTTGTACTGGGGACTGAACCCAGGGGCATTCTACCTCCAAGCTATACCCCCAGTCCTTTTTTATTTTGAAACAAGAACTCGCTAAGTTTCAGAGGGCCTTGCTAAGTTTCGGGAGCCTTGCTAAATCCCTGTGGCTGGCTTCGATCCCCTGTTCCAGCCTCCCAAGTACTGGGATTACAGTGTGTGCCACCACACCTGGCTCCCGGCCGCCTTTGAATGCGGCAGCAATGGACTCCATGCAGATCTCACCCGTCCCACCTCACTTCAGCTGCTCCAATCATGTCCCGCCTTCAGCTCCCGGCACTGGGTAGCCTGCCTGGGGGAACGGCTCAGGCTCCGGCACCTGGCAGTTTGAGGACTTAACATCGCCACCTCCGAGCAGTGGATGACCAGAGCTGGTGTTTAAATCTTCCCGGGCTTTGCCTCTTGAGGGGGCAGTTCGCCTCTGGGAGTCTGGGTCCCAGCAGGACCGGGCCAGCTCAGGACACCCCTCGCCGGGGCCTCCCTCCCCCATGCCTGGTCCCTGGGATGCTCAGAGGAGAGCCAATGTGCGGTGGCATGTGCCTGGAATCCTAGGACCTGGGAGGCAGAGACAGGAGGATCACAGGTTTGAGGCCCTTAGTAACTTAGCAAGATCCTGTTTGCAAGTAAAAAATAAAATAGGACTGGGTGTGTAGCTGTAGCTCAAAGGCAAAACGGCCCTGGGTTCAATTCCTAGTACCAAAAAATAAATAAATAAATAAAAAGGGGGGGGGTGTTTTGTGGGAACTTTTCTGCCCATGCATTCATCTGCGATAGTATTTTTGCTGCTTGCTCACCATTTATTCATTCATTCCTTGATCACGTTTTTACTGTTGACCATTCACTCACTCACTCATTCATTCGCTCACTCACTCATTCATTCATTCATTCATTCATTCATTGATCCTTCCGCAACAATGTCTTTACTACTTGCTCACCATTCATTCATTCATTCCTTGATCACGTTTTTACTTGACCATTCACTCACTCACTCATTCATTCATTCATTCACTCATTCATTCACTCACTCACTCACTCACTCATTCATTCACTCACTCACTCATTCATTCATTCACTCACTCATTCATTCATTCATTCATTCATTGATCCTTCCGCAACAATATCTTTACTACTTGCTCACCATTCATTCATTCCTCAACCGCATTTTTACTGTTGACTCCTTTTCCATTCGTTTCATTCATCTCCCAACAGTATTCCTGCTGCCTGCCCATTCATTCATTCACTCACTCATTCATTCATTCACTCACTCCTCAGCTGTATTTCTCTGGAGCATACAGCGATGTCTTGACACGCCGTGTAGGTGCAGGGTGAGGAAGGGAGCCCCGGCCCTCACAGAGCTCCCATCTTGGGGGCCGCCGGAGGCACAGAAGATCTAATAAATGGGTACCTGCATCATGGGGTGGTGCCAGGACTAGGAGGCCGGGGAAGGGAGCCCAGGGTCAGACTGGGGATTCTGTCTGGAAATTGAGGCTGAGCCCAGCACCCGCCCGTGTGGAGGCACAGAGACCTCTCTCTGCAGGGGATGCTCAAAACTGTGACTACAGAAGCTCCTCCATCTTCTCCAGGGCGGCTGGAGAGGAAGGGCAAAGAGCTCCCCCATGTCACCATAAGGGAGCGGCAGGTGTTTGAGATGACAGATACTCCAATAACCCAGATTTAATCATTACATATCGCACACACATCAAAACATCACACCGTGCCTCTTCAATCATACAATTGTGTGCCAATTACAAATAAAGGGGGAAAAAAAAAACGGACAGTAAGAATAAAACAAAACTCAGTCTCAAAACTAAACAAAACCCGGTCGGGGCCCAGTGGCCAGGAAAGGGTAGGGCGCAGATGGAGACCCCCCAGACCTGAGAGCGAGGTGAGGGGGAGGGCCAGGCCTGAGCCGACCTCCCGACGGCTGTGTTCCAATCATCTCATGAACTGCAAAATATGTTTCTTTTCTTTTCTTTCTTCCTCCTCCTCTTCCTCCTCCTCTTCTTCTTCTTTTTTGTGGTACTGGGGATTGAACCCAGGGGCATTCTACCTCTGAGTTACACTCCCAGCCCTGTTTTTTATTCTGTATTTTTGAAACAGTCTCACTAAGTAGCTGAGGCTGGCTGTGAACCTGTATCAGCTTCCCAAATTCTGGGATTACAAGCATGCGGCCACCGTGTCTAGCTGAGATTAGTTTCTTTTTTCTTTTTTTGTGGTACTGGGGATTGAACTCAGGGGCATTCTACCTCCGAGCTATACCCCCAGCCCTATTTTTTATTCTTTATTTTGAAACAGGGTCTCACTAAGTTGCGGAGTGCCTCACTAGGTAGCTGAGGCTGGCCGCGAACCCGGATCCTCCGGTCTCAGCCTCCCGAATGCTGGGATTACAAGCGTGCACCACGTCTAGCTGAGATTAGTTTCTTTCAAGGGACCCCAGAGACCTTGTTGGCCTCCCCACCATGTGAGGACACTGGGGGAAGGTGCTGGCTGCAGAAGAGGGTACAGGCCCTCCCTGAACACTCAATCCCCCAACGCCTTGTTCTGGAACTTTCCAGCTTCCAGAATGGTGAGGTAGAAATCTCCCTGTACCTTAAGCCCCCTAGTTTATGATATTTTGTTACAACAACCCAAACAGACTAAGGTGGGGGACAGCTGGAAGTCGGGGGGGCCTGGGGTGCCCTTCTGGGTGCTACGTGGGACCACTGAGGTATCCAATGTGGGAAGGCAGCACGGGGCCAGGGCAGGCGATAAGCTTGGTGTGTGTGTCGGGGCCTGGCTCGTCCTCGGGTGCGTTCACGGACAAGCGGCAGGCCAGCACGGGCGAGCACCTGCATCCCCCGGGGACTGTCTCACAGTCCTGGAGGCCAAAGTCCAAGTTCAGGGTGTTGGCAGGGTTGTTCCTGCCGTGGTAGAACCTATGTCTAGACTTCTAGAAGCCTCTACCTCCTTCTGGCGGGTGCTGGCCATCTATGGCCTGCTGAGGCTCACAGAAGCGTTGCTGCTGTCTCCTCACCGGCGCTCTCCCTGTGTGTGCATCCGTGCCCAAACTTCCCCTTTTTGTAAGGTCATTAGTCACGCTGGATTAGGACCACCCTAACGCCTTCACTTCAACGTGATAATCTCTGTCAAGGCCCCATCTCCAGATAAGCCCACATTCTGGGGTACTGGGGTGAGGACTTCATATAGAACTTTTGGGGTGGGGACACAATGTAACCCATAACCTGGGTTCAGAGTGCATGTACTGGGCACAGCTGACCAGGCGCACAGGCCAGTGCTTCCATTACCACTCGCAAGCCCAAGTCTCCCCAGTTCTCTCACCCCCAGGGTTTTTACTCTGCCCTGCCCCTCCTGCTCCCTGTAACCCCCCCTCAGAAGCCCTCCTCACAATCCCTCTGCCTCCACGCCCATCTCCAAAGATCGCTCCTGTTGACTGTCATCCCCCAGGCGGCACCTGCCGGTCTCCTAGGGCTGGCCTCTCTCCAGCTACACGGGGAGGCTGTCGGAAACATCTCCCCGGTTCCTGCAGGGGAATGCAGGCTTGGAGAGGTAGCACAGGCCGGGCTGCACTTTCTGGGGGGGCGTGGTGGCGGTGCCTAGCTTCTTGGCCCATTACTGACTCTCTGGGAGACCCTACAAAGCCGCTCCGGCCTTCAGTTCCTTCATCTAATTTATATTTATTGTGCACCTGCTCCGTGGTGGATGCTGGGGCCTCAGAGATGTAGCAGAGTATCTGTTCACTGAAACTCATTTCCTCTTTGTACTCGGCGCGGGCTGCACAGTGTTTCCCAGTTTGCCTCTAGTTAGATGTGGCCGGGTGGTAGGTGACCTAATTGTCCAGTGAAAGATGAGGGGAAGGGAAAGGCTCTGGGGGCCATAAGTGTACCCCTCCATCTCGGCTCCTTCCCCACACCAGCCCCAGAGAATGAGGAGCCACAAGATGGCAGGAGCCTGGGTCCCTGAGTCCCACCACGAGGGTTGCCGTCCACTAAGAGGACCACCTGCTTGGGACTGATACATGAGCAGGAAACCAACTACTGTGCTTTTATAGTTAGAGATAAAATGTCCCCTTAAGAGCTCCTTTATTAATGTTTGGAGCTGATGTGATTGAGTCGTGAGGGTTAAATCCCAGCCGTGGATAAATCCTTTGTAATGGATTTATCTGGGTGGTGGCCTAGGCTGGTAGAGTGAGGCTGGGGACGGGTCCCTGGGGTGCGGCCTTGGGGATTATATATGATTCCTCCTCCCTCTGCTCACTTTCTCTTGCTTCTGGCTTCCATGATGCGAGGCGCACAGCCCATGCCCTCTCCCTCTCTCCGCCTCCTACCGCCATGCCCTGAGATCCATGGTCTCCGGCCTCACAAGGACTCAACCTGAAACCATAAGAAAATAAATCTTCTTTCCTCTAAGTTACGTGGTCAGGTCTTTAGATTATGGCTATAAGAATGCTGGCCAGAACAATGTTGAAGGCATTCCACGTTCCAGTGTGTTTCTGTCACAGTGATGACCAACAGCACAAGAGGAGAACAAGACAGACGTGGTGTCTGCCCTTCTGGAACTTTCTAGTCACACAGTTACTCAATGGTGCCCGAGCACAAGGCTCTGAGACAGGTGTCCAGCGTTCCAGGTGAAGACTGAGGAGCCGAGCTCAGGAAAAGTGCTTCTCACCTGGAAAATGGGAAAACGTCTTTGGTTTTTCAAAGCCGAACTGTGACCGTGTTGATGGAAGCAACCCTTGAGGGGTAAATCACAACCATGCGACAGGATGACACAGTATCCGACCCCTGGCTTCCCGGAGACGCCTCTGATCAGACTGTTTCCAACTGGAGTCTGGGGAGGAGCCCTCCGCGTCCTCTCCCGGCCCAGGCTTAGAACCTAGAACCAGGGAGGTGTCTTCAGGAACACGCTGACACCTCCTGCTGGTGACCTCGGGAAGTTTCACAGATACTTTCTTTTCTTGACCACCCTGGCTTAGCGTCCCTGAGGTGCCTGCCTCGCGGTCCCCCGGTGATCTCTGGGGCTGTTCATTTGTCTTAGATAAGGTTCCTCCATTGGGCCCTCTGCCTGTCTTTTCCTTTCATTCCGTAGCATCAGGATCCAAAGCCCCAGATCCTGGCTGGAAGGGCACACTCCAGGAGCGGGAGGTGGGCCAACACCCACCTGGGGCCAAAGAACCGGGAGGGAAGGAGCAGCTTCACACAGAAGAAGGGGTAGGTGCTGGGTGCCTGGGACAGCCACAGGAGGGGCCGCAGAGCCAGAGTACTGGACACGTGGCAGCCCTGGCGGAGAAGAGGCCCCCAGAGTGTTGGGCTCCTAGAACAGGCATGGGAGGTGGGGGTACTGAGGCTGGGAAAGCAGGTGCACTGCAGTCACAGAGGTGTCTTAAGCTTCTCTGGAAGAGAACGGGGTTGTCACTGTCTGCTCCGAGGTGCCGTCAGCAGGGAAAGATCATGCACCCGAGGCTGGCAGTCAGAGAGCCACTGTGTCCCCGTGAGAATCATGTTCACCCCTCTGAGGGCGCTTCCCCGGGAGCCCAAGGACCCCGCTGGGAGCTGGAAAAGTCCCCTGGTGACCCGTGCAGGGAGCTCTAGTCCCTGGGGGCTCTGAATGTCCCTATGCTGTTCCTGGGCGTTTTTTGGCCTGTTGGGGTCTGAGGGTCCCACCCTGGGGGGCCCCTTGGGTGTTTCCCTTCAGTCCCAAGAGAGCACAGCTGCCTGGGTGCAGCGGGCTCCGCTGGCGCAGGATTAACAAGTTCTCTCTTCATTGCTGGGCTCTTAGGAGCCCCTTGTAAGGAGGGACACATTAAGCGCTGGCTCCCGGTGGGCGGCTTCCTGCAGCTGCCAGAGGGCCCTGGGCAGCCGCAGTGCCCGCTGCTGCCAGAATCGAGGAGCAGGAAGGCGGCGGGAATGGGTGCAGAGGGGACAGTGCTGGGCCCCTGGGCTCAGTCGTTCACCCCTCACTTGCCGACAGCCACAAGGAGACCGCCATCTTGAGCTTTGGAAGGCACCTGCTGCGGCGTGGACCCAAGTGTGGTGGGTGACGTTAAGAGGTGGTGGGTCCTTTAAGAGGTGGAGCCTAGTAGAAGGACCTTAGGTCACTGGGGCGGGGGTGGGGGACGTGCCCTCCGGTGGGATTGACAGTTCTAGGCAAAGTCTGGCTTCTGGTCTCACCATGTTATTTCTCCATGTGCTCCCCGCATGACGCCACCCATCGTGATGTGATGTCCTTGCTAAGAGTTGCCCTTGTGCTGTTTGGCCTTTTGCCCTCTGACACTGTGAACTAAATAGACCTCTTTTCTTTATAAAGTCTCAGCCTCAGGGACTTTGTTATGGCAATGCAAACTCACTGATACAGCACCTGCTTCCAGGGGTTGGACTCTGGCACAAAGCCAGGTAGGGCCCAAGGTCTGTCTGGAACCCGTTGTAATTCCCATACCTGATACCCTCAGGAAGTGGAGTTCTTGGAGAGAATCAATTTCTGCATCCAAATGATGTCTCTATCAACCTAGAGATCAAAGCTAGTTTGGTAAACTGAGGCACCTCTGTGGGTCCTGGATTCTAAAGCTCTTATGCTAAGGATAGCTGGGCAGTGATTCGGAGGGGCAGGAGGGGAGAGGGCGGGCCCTCTGCCTGGCACCTAGCCCCACCTGAGATGATGCTCTGATTGTGGGAACCCTTTTCTCTGGGAATGAGTCCTTCACACGGAACTACTCATGTGACTGCTTTTCATGGCCCTCTCCCCCCACCAAGGATTGGGACAGACCTCTGGCCCAAGCTGGGCCAATCAGGTGCACCCTTTGGAGTTTGGATTTTGGATTAGAGCCAAAGGAGACGCAAGGGTAAAGGGATAATGGGGTATTCTCGGGTAGCCCCTACGATACCAGCTCTGGAGGCTCCTGGCTCTTTCCTTCCTCAGCCTTGCCTGTTAAATGTCTCCTCCTGTCCGCTGGGACCCCTCCACATTCTTTCAATGAAGTCCTTTTTGGGGATCAAGCCAAAATTTAATTTTTGTGTTTGTATCCAAGAGAATTCTAACCTCCACCGGCTGCTGGGGATGCGGGTGGGGAGAGATTCCAGCCGGGTCTCATGGGCTCTGAAGCCCGGACTCCACGTAATTCCCCAGGGCAGACGTACAATGCTTTTATAAGACAGGGAAAAGGGCACCGGTTCTCAGGAGTCCACAGAACTCGGGAAAAGAAGGATGCGGCCAGCCCCACGCCGCCGGGGAGAAGCCATGGGACCGGCGTGTTGCACCCTCGGGGCCTCAGGCCGGAGGGGCTGGGAACGCAGCCACGGGGCCAGTCAGCTCTGCTCGCGTGGGCATCCCTGCTTCTCCACCTCTGAATCGAGGATGTTCCTGGACCTCAGAGTCACCACGAGGAAGCAGGAAACGAGACAGGCGTGGCCGAGGGAGAGGCAGGAGGGACAGGGGGAGAGGGCTCCCCAGACATGGTGTTTTCTCTTCCATCCTGATTTTAAAAAATAAGCCTTCCTACTTGTCAGTGAAGCAAGCCGCTGGCAGTTCCCTCCTACCTGGGAGCTGCCATTTCAGGAGCCTCCGCCGCCCGGCCTCCCTCTCACCCTCTCTCTGTTTGCCTCCAGCGCCAGCCTGTGCCTCCTCCTGTCCTGCTCCAGAGCGGCTGGGACTTTCCAGGCTTCCTGCCGAGATTCATAATTGAACAGAGCCCGGGCGATTTCCCCAACCAATCGCTGGTTTTCTCCCCTAACACGGGGAAATGGGTGTTCAGTTATTGTCTCTGTGAATTTTCTCCTTGTATCTGCTCGATAACCGCTGCATGGATGGAACCTCAGTACCAAGGGTCGGGTTTTTTTTTTTTTCTTCTTCTTTCTTTCCTTCTTTCATTTAATGACGAGTAAATATGGAGCTCCAGGGGGTGGAACGGGTCTCTGCAGATTCCAGCCTTTTCCGCCAGATTGCCTCTGCAGACCTCTGGAAAGTTATGCTCCAATAACCTGAGAGTTTTAATTGAAGGGCTCGGGGAGGGGAGGGAGAATCATAAACTTCTGCAAGGGGCCCTTGGGATCATCTGTTTCATCTCGTTCATTTTATACACTGAGAACCTCATGCCTGGAGGGGCGAGGAGACATTTCCATGGCGACAGGCTGGCTGGGGGCACAGCCAAGCCTGGAACACTGGTCTCCAGACTCCAAGTTCAGTGCTCTTCACCGCCACCTGGCTCTGGCGCAGAGGTTCTTGACCAGGGGTGACGTCACCTCCCAGGTGCTCCTGGCAGCTCGTGGGCAGGGGCCAGGGATGCTGCCACACGCCCTGCAATGTAGAAGACAGCCACCCCTTCCCCCAGCAAACGATGATTTAGCTCCAAAATCAAGTGTGTGGTGGCTGATACAGAATAAGTACCCTGCAGAGAACCGAGTCCTCCCTTCCCCGGTCCCCAGCAGACATTGCTAATCGATCACAGTCCTGTTCTCCTCCCCAGCTCTCCATTCAGGGGCTACTAGTCAAGACAGTACCTATGGCTCTTCTGGCTGGACAACAGAGGGGAGGTAGCTCTGAATCTCGGCTCTGTCCAGCAGTGTGATCTGGGCTCCTAATTAACCTTGCT
>PVLC010037823.1:0-15080 GCA_004027655.1 Graphiurus murinus
TAGACCTCAGAGCAGAATTTTTAAGGCACTAATTGCCAGTCTTGAAGCCATTATATATTGTAATTATGAAACATTCAATTTGTAATTAAGAAACTTCAAATGTGAACTTGAAGCCTAATAAACAAATCTGGAATTGGATTATCAAAGCTATATGAGCAATTCATTCATGAATTTTTAGGGCTGTATGAAATTTACATTTTTATTTAATGCCTCCATTAGTAGATCTGCTCTTATCAAACCACATATCCTACAACTTGATTCATACTCAAATAGTACAACTCTTCCACCATTTTTAAGATAGTTACTTAAAAAGGATACCATTGATTTATTGAAAGTCAAGAAGTATCCAAATAAACAGAAGCATCCAAATAATGAATGGATTAGCAAAATGTAGTGTAGAGTAGAATACTATTCAGCAATAAACAGGAATAGTGTACTGATACATGCTGCATCATGGACAGACCTTGAAAACATTATGCTAAGTGAAAGAAGCCATCCACATATCTTATGATCTTATGATTTTGTTTATATGAAGTGTCATATATATGTATATATATATAGATAGATATAGATATAGATATAGATAGAGAGAGAGAGAGAAAGAAAGAGAGACAGAGACACAGAGAGAGAGAAGTAGATTAGGTAGAGGAAAAGATGGTCATTAGAAAATCCAGATTCATGTTCCAGTATCTTAGCAAATCTAGCAGGAACAAGCCACCTCTTTGCCTAGAGCACCAGCAAAACTGGAGTAGGGCTTTCATTGACCCTGCTTGGGTCACATGCCAATTTCAGAACCAATCACTGTAATCTAGGGTGATATGGTGCTCTGATTGGCCAGCCCCGGATCTCCAGTGTGGAAAAAAATAGTATCAGGGCCCCTCAAACCACAAGAATGCAGAATGAAAGAATGGTGTCTCCACTAAGGAAGGTTAAAGTGCTATTATGGTAAGAAAAGAGAACAGATGCTAGACAGGCAAGAACGATAGATGACCGCTTCACCAAACAAACCCACACAAGGCCCAGCAGATTCTCATCACATAGAACTTCTTCATGACTTTGTGGAGTTAAAACTTCACATAGATATGTGATTTTTTTCTAATTTGATTTGACTCCATATTTACCTAATACCTACTAGAGTGCAAGGGTCACCTGTGCTAGAAAGGCACAGGAAACTGGGTGAAGCACGACTCAGATTCTGTTCTTAGGAGGTTCATAGCCAAATCCAGTTCTTTGGCTTTATTATACAGAAATTTTACCTGGGGATCTTATTAAAGATGCATGTTCCTGGGCTACAACCCAAGATTTAGTAGTTGTGGGGTCAGCTCTAGAAATATGTGTTTAAATAAGCTTCCCAGGTGACCAGGTTATAGAGAGTCTGAAAACTACTCTTTAAGATCCTTTACTATGGGGATGGGTATGCAGAAAGGAAGATACAGGGCATATGAGAGATGCTATAAGTCCAGTGCTACTCCCTGGTGCAGAGGAAGCAGCATCCTTGTTTAGCTTGTTTCATGCATTTTATATAAGATGTGGCTTCCTATAAAGAAAACTGTAGGATTATATCTTGCTGTCTGTGAATGTTTCTGATTTTCATGAGCTTGGGGATATTGGAGAGATGAGAATCTAAGAGTTGGCATCTATTCATTTGCTTGAAACAATCCTATATGTTTAATCTCCTTTAATCCTTTGAGAATTTTTAATGATACGAATGAATTTACCTGGCCCTTCAGTATTTTTTCTTTTTCTTTCTTCCTGTGGTACGGAGGATTGAAACTAAGGGTGTTCTACCACTGAGCTATACCCCCGAACCCCCTCTTTTGTAGTACTGGGGATTGAGCCCAGTGGTATTCTATTCTCCAAGCTACATCCCCAGACCTATTTTATTTTTATTTTGAAAAAGGGTTGATGAGAGTCTCACTACTTGCTGAGGCTATCCTCAAATCTTCTATCCTCCTGTCTCAGCCTCCCAAGTACTGGGATTACAAGCATGCATCATCATGCCCAGCTTGCCCTTTTTCATTTTGAAACAGGGTCTAAGTTACTGCATGCTGGCCTCAAGCCTGCTATTCTCCTGTCTCAGCCTCCTTTGGTAATTTCTTAACTGAAAAACTTTATCCTCCTATGTTTCATTGAAATTGATGACTATATCACTTGAACTTTTCAAAATAATTTACTAAATATATACTATTAAGTTTCTCTTTAGGTTGGCTCTCCTGAATACATAAGAAGGTACCTTAACTTCGTGAGTAAATTGTAGGCATGGTCCCTCAGTATGTTAAAAAAAAACTCTATAGTCTTTTTTTTTTTAATACTTGGATCAGTTTATGACACTAGTTGTTTATGACTTGAGGAGGTCACAGACAAGTAAAATAATAAAAAAAAGAAACAAAAACAAAGATCAAAGTGATTTACATTATGTCCACAAATTCCTAGATACTCCTTTGAATAGGTAGATCCTCATCTCCAATCCCTTGAGTAGCAATTGGACTTAGTGACTCACTTATTTTGGGGGGGAAGGGGTGGTTACTGGGGATTGAATTCAGTGAAGTTTAACTACTGAGCTAAACCCTACAGCTCTTTTTATTTTTTAATTTTTGAAACAGGGTCTCACCAAGTTACCACGTGCTGGCCTCAAACCTGCAGTCCTCCTGTCTCAGCCTCCCAGGTATTGAACCTCTCCACTCATTTTTCTAAGCAGCTCTGATTTGTTAATGGGAAGTAGTAATTAGAGGCCATACCAAAAATCATGGGGACTACTATGCTGTTAACCTTTCAGAATTTTTCCTGTCTGACAAATACTAATCACTATTTCTGTGTGTTTTTAATTTACAAATACTCTTCTTTTGAAAATAATAAAGACATAATTACAAAGAAAGTTATGGCTCTTTGAACTGAATAGAGTTAGATTTACAAACTCATTAAATGTTTCTATTTTGCTCATTTTTTTTTCTAGGCTGATAAAGATTTGCTCATATAGTCCAATATTAGTCTGCAGAATATAGAAACCATTGCTTTGGCCACTGCTTTTCAGCCACATATATACAATAATAATATTGCAAACACTCTTGGGTAGAAGAGTGAGGCTGTTCATGATCAAAGACAGTCTTCTCAGAGATCAAAACCACATCGAGAAGAATGGCTAAATAATTATAACAAAAAAGGACAAATCCCTGAATTTTGCCTTCAAGAAGTATTAGAACAATGAACTTACTGTATAATTCCAGCTGAGTGATCTTGGGGACCAAGGCAGTCTGAAACCAAAGAAGGGAAACCAGCTGCAGTGAATTCCAAGAAATATCAACATGTGTGTACTTTTTGGAGGGAAATTTCCAGGGATTTCTGGGAACATTTAATAACTTCTGTACTTACACATGTTGAGTGTGTATAAGGCAAGGGCTTTCCTCAAAGATATTCATTCAAAAATCAACACAGTAAATTGATGTTTCTTTTAAAAAATGTCCTGTTAGCTGGTGATCTAGCTCAGTGATAGAGTGCTTGACAAGCATGCACAAGGAAGCCACGACCATATTGGGTTCATCTTCTGCAGCCTTATGAGAGGTCCTGTCTCCACAGCAGAAAAAAAGTGTATCCACAGTACTTCTCCAGCAGTTTGAGCAGAAGGAACAGAGAGAAAGGAATTTCTCCTGAAGACTCCCTCACCTAGCAGGACCACCCTCTCTTGAGAAGGCCTATGGAAGAGAAAGAAGGGAGTCCCTTCACTCCCACCACCACTGTCCAAGAATGGGGCCCTTACCAAGTAGTCCTTTAGAAGCAATCTCATCCAAAAGGAGGTGTTGTCTCTGTTATGGTTAGATATACAATGTTCCCTGAAAAGCTCATGTATTGATATTTAGAGTTAATATAATTAAATCATGAGAGTTGCATTCTCATTGGTAGATAAGTCCATTCATTGTAATGGATTTACTGGGTGGTAACCTAGGCAGATGGGGTGTGGCTGGAGAAGGTGGTTCCCAGGGCTGTGGCCCTGGGGACTATGATTGTGTCTTTGAATCACCTTGCTTGCTTTCTCTTGCTTCCAGCCTCCATGATGTGAGAACAGAGCTTTGCTCTGTCCTTCTCTTACTTCCAGCCTCCATTCTATGAGATCAGAGCTTCCTCTCTCTTGCTCTCGCTCTCACTCTCACTCTCCTTCCTGCTGCCATGCTCTGAGCTCCACAGACCTAGCCTGATATGAACTGAATTTCTGAAATCTCCAGAACTGTGAGCAAGTAAATCTTCTTCTAAGTTGTGTGGTCAGTTGTTTTGGATTACAGCAGTGAGAATGCTGACTGAAACACCGCCACATCCCCCATCAACAGGAAGAAGTAGGTCTGCCTCCCTCATATCTGTAGGGTGTGCTCTTCCCACTTGGAGCAGAGATAGGGAAAGTCAGTTCTCCATGGTCCACAGCTATCCTGAGACTGAGTCCTGGTATCCTGTCCAGTCCAGCACCATTGGCCAGGCCTAGATGGCTTCTCTTTCATCCTCCCTTGGACAAGCTGAGCCTGATCTGTCTCCTTGGCTCAAAAACGTGTTGTATGGCCCCTGGAACCTGTCACAGACTGGCTACTCTCCCCTCAGCCTTTGTGAGAGGCCCTCAACTTCCTGGAGAGAGAGTTTACTGCCGGTGCTGCTGCTTCTTCTCACCTTAGATCAGCCAGAAACAGTGCTACCCACAGCAGGGAGAGGCCTTGGCTCTCCTGCTTCCAGACAGCTCCCTCCAGCTCTGAGGAGCCCTTCTTCCTGGGATAGGGCAGGAGACATAGACAAAAAATGGAAGATCTGCCACCTACAATATCTTTTTTCTCTCCTGGCCACTGATACCATGGAGAGGTTGCTGTAGACTGACCACTCACCATGATGAGAACAAAATTGCATGTGGGGTACTGGCAGGATGCCCTTGACTACACCTGTGACAGGCAGTCCACCAACACCCCTCCTATGCCACCACTCTCTCAGCCCCACCCAAGACAAATGCTTTGGCCACTGGACTCCTTACTCCAACCATCTCTTATACATCTTGCCCCTTGGCCTCCTTTTAGTTACCTCCAACCTAATGGGCCAAACTGTGGATATCAAAGTATTCTCACCAAGTGTGGAATGATTCATGGGATGAGGGGTGACCTGGGACTTTACCTGCTGCTGTGAGCAGCCCTTCTGAAGCAGGTCTGCTGGGCTGATGAGGGTCAATCTTATCAGTGACCCACGTATCTCTGACGTGATTGACAAGCCCTGCCCCCTTCTGTGAACAGGCTATAGTGTGTCAATCAAGGTTGTCCCAAGAAACTGAGTCAACAGGATGAGCTGGGTGTGGTGGTGCATGCTTGTAATCCCAATACTTGGATGCCTGAGAAAGGATGATCACAGGTTCAAGGACAGCCTCAGCAACTTAGTAAGGCCCTTGGCAATTTAATGAGACCCTGTTTCAAAATAAAAAATAAGCTGGGCTTGTGGTGCAAGTCTGTAATCCCAGTACTTGGGAGGGTGAGACAGAAAGATCACAGGTTCAAGGACAGCCTCAGCAAGTAGTGAGACTCATCAACCTAGCAAGACTCTGTTTCAAGATAGAAATAATAAAAAATGGGGTTGAAGGTGTAGCTCGGAGGCAGAATGCCCCTGGATTCAATCCCCAGTACCACAAAATGAATAAATAAATAAATAAATAAATGAAGAAAGAAAGGTATAGCTTGGAGGTAGAATGGTTCTGGGGTCAATCTCTAGTACCAAACCAAATCAAGCAAACAAACAAACAAAAAATACCCAGGATGTGTGTGTGTGTGTGTGTGTGTGTGTGTGTGTGTGTGCGCATGCACCCACATATGTACAGATTGAGTATCTCTTATCCAAAATGTCAGGACCAAAAGTATTTCAGATTTAAGAGATTTTCAGATTTTGGAATATTTGCATAAAATTTACCAATTGAAGCCAGACATAGTGGTACACACCCATAATCCTAGCTACTCAGGAGACTGAAGCAGGAGAATCACAAGTTCAAGGTCAGCCTGGGCAACTTAGCAAAACTCTGTGTCAAAATAAAAGAAAAAAAAAAGGTTAGGGATGTAACTCAGTGGTAGAGTGCTTGCTTAACATATATGAGGCCCTAGGCCCCAGTCCCATTACCAAAGGGAGTAGGGGAAGTTGCTTGTTGAGCATCCCTAATCCAAAAATCTGAACTCAGCAATCTTTCAAAATCCAAAATGCTTAAAGTTACAGATTTCAGAGCATTTCAGGTTCCAAACTTTTGGATTAGGGATGCTCTACCTTATATAATAGGAAATTGTATGTTTGTGTATATAAGAGATGTATCATAAAGAATTAGCTCATATGATGATGGGAGCTGACAAGTCCCAAGATCTGCAGGGTGAATCAGCAAAGTGGAGACCCAGGAGAGTGAATGGTTTACTTTCAGTCCAAGTCCAAAGTCTTGAGAACCAGAAAAGATAATGGCATAGTTCCTGTTCAAAGTCTGGCAGGCTCAGTTTCCAGGAAAAGCCACTGTGTTGGGTTTAGTCCAAAGGCAGGAAACAGTTGATATTCTAGTTTGGAGGCAATCACTAGGAGAAATCCCTCCTTAGTTGGAGAAGCATCAGACTGTGCTTCAACTGATCAGATGAAGTCCACCCATGTAAGGGAGTTTTATTCACTCTACTAGCCTAATGTTAAATCTCATCCAAAAACACCCTCACAGAACTACCCAGAATAATGTTTGGTCAAATATCTTGGCTACTTGTGGCCCAGTAAAATTGACACAAAAATTAACCATTATACCTGAGGATGCATACCAACTGGTCAACAACCACTAACTGAGATACTGAGAATATTGGAGTCAAAAGGGAAAGGGTTTATACTGGACTAACCCAGTCTCATTGTAGGACAACCAGCCCCAAGATGCTGCAAGATAAAGGAAAAGAAGGAGACAGATCCAAGATTGTTCAGAGTGCAATTTTCTGGGGAGACTTACCAGTAGAAACGTGGTCCTGGGTGGTAGCAATACAAGTGGATCCCTGTAATTCGAGACAGAAGTGAAGGTGTATTTATAGGTTGGGACAAAAATGACTTTATCCAAGCTGGAATTAACCTTATCTCAAATTAATATCAAAGCCAGGCACATTCCTGGCACCAAGATCTAGTCATAAAGCTCCATATACTGCTATAATGGTTTTATCTCTTTTCAGTATGCTGGGAAACTATGGTGGGAAATCTGACCAGGATTATTCAGGGGCAATCATAGTGGTTGCAACCCAAGATGGTTGCAGCCATGTCAAACTAAATCCATACGGGACCTAATAGTAAAAAATGGTAGATCCACCACAGACACCCAGATGGATAAGCTGGAGGACAATATCCCACCCCACCCAGTTCAGAAACACACTCATTCGATGTGAACTTTGAGACAGCTGTGAGACCTCCGAGTGTCAAGTGGGTAGAAGGATGTTAGGGCCTGGGGACCAGCTATGGGTTAGGTTTGGGATGCACACATATGGTAGTTAGTATATAGCATTAAATAAAGAGGTAAGTATTATAAAGACAAAAGATTATAAAGACACAAGAGAAGAGGGTCTGAATTGTATCCCCAACGAACAAATCCACTGTGGACTGAATAATGGAAGAATGGATATAGATAGGAGTAGAAAACTGAAAAGTACCTGAGAGGTTGGGAGGGTGTAGGAGAGGAAAACTAGGAGAAAATGATATCACAGGGGCTAAGAAAAGAATATTTTGAAAATGATTATGCCAAATGCCACTGTGAGGTCAAAAAAAAGAACACAGAAAGCCCATGAGGTTTTACCATTTATAGACTGCTGTAGTTTGGTTCCATTTCCCCCAAATGACCTGACTGCTTGTTGAATTCTGACTCCACACAGAACAGTCCTCCAAAAAGTGATGTTGTGCTCATTCCCAAGTGGAATTATTAATAGTATTCTCTTTCATTCCCCAAAGTGCATGATAAATCATATGGCCACTCCCTTCATAATACAAGTCTTTTGTGCACAGGTGAGAAGGGAGTTACATTGGTCGACTTCCTGCCATTCTCCTTCCTATCTTAGGGCTTTTGCTCAGGGCACTCCTCACACATCAGAAAGTCCTTTTTGCTTTTTTCTGATGAATTCATGTCTTACCTACTCATGCTGTTTCCATGAGTCTATTCCATCATGGGTCTACTCTGTTTCCTTTTTTTTTCCTTCAGTACTGGGAATTGAAACCAGGGACACACTACCTCTGAGCTTCACCCTCATCCCTATATTATTTTGCAACAGTCTCACTAAATTGTTGAGGACCTCAAATTGTAGAAGCTGGCCTTGAACCTATAATCCTCCTGTCTCAGCCTCCCAAGTACTGGGATTACAGGTGTGTGCCACGATGCCCAACTGCTTCTTTCTTTTTAACGTTGTACTTTTATTCTGAAATGATATAGAATTTATAGGAAATTTGAAAATATGGAACAAAATCTTTTTTCTCCCATCTAATTGAGAATAAGTAGCCAACATGGTCATGGTCCCTAAATACTTGTGTATTTCCTATAAACAAGTACATTCTTCCTGCTGAACTTAGGAAATTAACATGGATATATTGTTATGATGTATTTCTCAGATTCATTTAAATTTCACTCATTATTCCAGTATGTCTTCACAGCACTGTGCCCAATTCAGAATCACTATATCGCATTTATTTGTCATATCTCTTTAGTCTCCTTCAATTTGGAAAAGTTCTTTTTTTTCTTTACTTTAATGATCTTGACCATTTTGAAACTACAGATAAGATATTTTATAAGATTTCACTCAACTTGGGTTTGTCTGACATTTTCTCATGATTAGATTTGGGTTATGTATTTTGGGGAGATACAGAAGAAGTCATGCTGTGTTTTTCTCATTGGATCCATGCTTCAATCTATCATAGTACTAATGACATTGACTTTGCTCATTCATTAAGGTGGCATCTACCAGACTTCCTGACCATAGGAATGCTTTTTTCCCTCTGCAACACATAGGGTTTTGTAGGGAAGAACTTTGAGGCTATGTCAATTTTTCATTCCTGATCAAAAGTTCTCTTTATATCATTTATATAAATATGGACTTGCTAATTACAAATTATCCAATTGGTATGTTACTATCAATGGGTTACATTACTTTATCTATTTATCTTGTTGCTAGAGATCAAACCCACGGCATGCCAGGCAAGCACTATACCACTGAGCTATACCTCCAGCCCACAATCATTATTTATTTCAGTGTTCAAATTGCCCCAGATTTGGCCAGCAGGAGTGTTTAAAACGGGTCCAGTGTTCTTTTTTGAGTACGTTCTTACTTTCTGGTACCATATGACATCCTAGGCTCATCTATTACTTTTTTCAGCCTTAGAATCAATCATTTTTCTAAAAAGTCTCAATTCCTATTAGTAACGTATGATATTTAGAAGCCAGGGTTGAACATTTCTGATCTCAAGCTCTTTCAGTGCACAAGACTAGGGGATATATAGACGTATATCACATAACCATATGTCCATTTACATTAATATTTCTCTGCACATTTATAAACATGTGTCTTGTTTATTTATTAAGAACCATGAGTTCGTGGAGAGCAAGCCAAGATGGCATCTAAGTGAAACACATCGACTTAGACACTGAGAGCTTGAATCAAATCTGCCATAAAAGCAGCTTCTTAATGGAAGAAAAAAAAAAGCAACAAAAAAGTGAAATTTGAACTACAACTAAAGAGACTGGGGTCTTCAGAGAGCCGTCCAGAGAGAGCAAACGAGCTCGACCACGCTGCAGCTCAGCGCTGGGCTGTGAGCCACGGCGGCCAGCCAGACGCCAGGGTCTGCTAACACCGCTGCGGAGTAAGCGATTCCAGATCTCCACACCCCTTCCTGTGGCTGTGGAAGGTGTGGGATGACCGGAGGAGCAGCGTAAGCCCCCGAGGGACCACCCCAGCTCACCTATCTCGCCAGAGCCAGAACAGCAAGTGACTGCACTGCAGAACTTGAATTAAAACTGCCAAAAACGCAGCTTCTTGACAGAAGGAAAGAGGAACAAAGCAGCAGAAAAGAGAACAAGGCAACGAGAGCAGCTGAACAGAACCCAGGGAGAACAAAGGAGCCGGTGTGCACTGTGAACCGCGGCCGCAATTTTGTGAGCCATCATTTTCCCAGCCAGGATTCTGCCAGCTACTCAGACCATCATCGACGTCCTGGGCCCCCAGCGACCAGACAGAGGTGGAGTAAGCAACTAGGAAACTCCACACTATAATCAGGCAGCATTTACCCTCAAGAACAACAGTAAACAAGAACACCTGGGCACCTGGGACAACCATCTTAAGCCTGGGCCGACGTCAACCAGCTCACCCCTTCCACTGGAGCCAGAGCAGGGTGCTGGGGCACCTATACAAAGGACAGACTCAGTCCCCTGCCCTTCTAGCAATTAGATAGGAACAGAAGTGCGGAAAGAATCCAGTGCACATATGGCATCTGAAAATGCCCGGCATTTAGACTGCACTCCCACCACCAGCAAAGGCAGGGTGAGAGATGAGGACAGGCCCTGTGGAGAGCTCTGAGACACAAGTTTGTAGTGGGAGAGGCTTCAGCGGAACCCCCTGCCTGGACTGACAGAGCAAATAGAAATGCCAAAGACACACTCAAAATTTAAGCTCTGTACTTACGAACTAGCAGGATTTTTTTTGTTGTTTTTTTGGTTTGGGGTTTTTTGTTGTTGTTGTTTTTCGGGTTTTTTTTTTTTTTTTTTTTGGTGTTATGTTTTATCTGTTTTTACTATGTTTTTGTTTTGTATTGCCTTGATTTATGTATGTTTGTTTGGACGATTGGTTGCTTTGTTATTTCTTGCTTAGGTTGTTGAATCCCCTCCTTATCCCTTTTACAAGCTTCCCTCCCTCTCTCCCATCTATATTGCTCTCCTCAACACTTTTCCTCCTCTCTTTTCTTTTTCCTTTTTTTCCTGTCTCATATCAAGACCATCTCATACTACCACACTCAAAACTCTACATTGACTACCAGAATCCCCCGACATATCTATCATCTCTAATCTTTACAATATATCACCTCAACACACTCAACCTCCTATTCCACTGGATCATACCCTCTACTTTACTCTATACTTGAATTCATCACTGTGACTTCTCATCCAACCTTCACCACTGAACACAACCTGTCCCTGTATATACCAGCAGACACCTCTAAACCCCCACTGCAGACATTGGATGAGAAAACCTGCCAGAGCAGCAAAGATATAAAGTTAAGAACAAGGGAACCATGGGAAGGAAAAATAGTAAAGAAACAATGAGCCAACACAACCTGTCAATAACAGATCTCACCAACTCAGAATGGCAGAGATTACCAGAAGAACAATTCAGATCTTTAATACTAGAAACAATACAGGATTTTCGGAAAGAATGTAGGGAGAGTTGGAAAGAAATAAAGGAACAAATAAACAAAGAATTTGATGACCTGAAAAGGAACCAAAGAGAAGCATTGAAGGAAGTGAAAGATGAAATAACTGAAATGAAGGCATCACTACAAACTATAAACAGTAGATTAGACCACATGGAAAATAGAATATCACTCTTAGAAGATGACCATTCCAAAAATGAATCCATAGTACATAACTTAGAAAAAAAATCAACAGTATGAATTGGACATGGAAGAGATCTGGGCCAATTTTAAAAGAGCTAACCTAAGAATAATAGGAATAGAAGAGGGATTAGAAGTTGAAACTTATGGAATAAACAATCTTTTCAAAGAAGTAATACCAGAGAATTTTCCAAACATAGAAAGAGAAGTTGACACACAGGTACAGGAAACATACAGAACTCCCTCAAGACAAGACCAAAGAAGAGGTACACCACACCACATAATAATCAAGTTGACTAATGTAGAGGCTAAGGAAAGAATTCTAAAGGCAAGAAAAGTAAAAGGCCAAGTGACATTTAGAGGCAAACCAATTAGAATCACTCCAGACCTCCCAAATAAAGTCATGAAAGCCAGGAGGGGTTGGAGTAACATATTCCAAACTCTGAAAGAAAATAACTTGCAGCCAAGATTCTCCTACCCAGCAAAACTCTCTCTCAAAATTGACGGGGATATAAAAACCTTCCATGACAAACAGAAACTGAAAGAATTTATGTCTTCCAAACCAGCACTGGAGAAAATATTCAAAGAGATTAACTACAAAGAAGAACTGAAAAGTAAACGTCAGAACCAGAGAAACAATAATTTCCAGGAAGCAAACAACTAAGCAAAGAAGAATAAACACTACCGAAAACAGAAGTCAAAACTCAAAATGTTAGGAATTAAAAAATCATCTCTCAATAATCACACTGAATATAAATGGTCTCAACTCCCCAGTAAAAAGGCACAAGGTGGCAAAATTGATCAAAACGCAGAATCTGCCTGCAAGAAGCACACCTTACAAGCAAAGATTCCCATAAACTAAAGGTGAAGGGCTGGAGTAAGGTAATCCATGCCAATGGAACCCAAAGACAAGCAGGAGTAGCAACCATGATATCAGATAAATTAGACTTCAAGCCTAAACTTATCAGAAGAGACAAAGCAGGTCATTTTTTACTAGTAAAAGGAACAATACAGCAAGAGGAAATAACAATTATCAACATCTATGCCCCAAACATAGGTGCAGCCACTTTCATAAAACAAACTCTGCATGATATAAAGACACATAAATCCCAATACACTCATATTTGGAGACTTCACTACTCCTCTCACATCACTAGACCAATCCTCTAAACAAAAGGTCAGTAGAGACGCCTCAGAGCTAAAGAATACCATAAACCAAATGGACCTATTAGACATACAGAGACTCTTTCACCCAACTACAGCTGAATTCACATTTTTCTCAGCTGCACATGGAACCTTCTCCAAAATAGACCACATTCTGGGTCACAAAGCGAGCACTGGCAAATTCAAAAAATGTAACATAATTCCCTGCATCTTTTCAGACCACAATGTAGTGAAACTAGAAATCAACTCTAAGAAGACCCAAAGTAACCATGTAAACACATGGAGGCTGAACACCACATTGCTGAATGAGGATTGGGTAATAGAAGAAGTAAGGGGAGAAATTAAAAATTTCCTAAAAACCAATGAAAACAGAGATACAACATATCAAAACCTCTGGGATACTTTGAAGACAGTCTTAAGAGGAAAATTTATAGCACTGAGTGCCCACATAAGAAGAACAGAAAATCATCAAATAAATAACCTAATGACACAGCTCAAAGCACTTGAAAAACAAGAACAGTCCAACCCCAAGCTATGCAAGGCTGGTTCAACATACGAAAAACAATCCATGTAATACACCACATAAACAGAATCAAAGACAGAAATCACATGATCATCTCAATTGATGCTGAAAAAGCCTTTGACAAGATCCAACACCCATTCATGCTAAAAGCACTGCAGAGAATAGGAATAGAAGGAACATACCTCAACATCATAAAGGCAATATACAATAGGCCCACAGCCAACATCATATTAAATGGAGAAAAACTGCAAGAGTTCCCACTAAAATCAGGAACAAGACAAGGATGTCCATTATCACCTCTTCTGTTCAATATAGTACTTGAGACTCTAGCCAGAGCAATAAGGCAAGAGAAGGAAATCAAAGGGATAAAAATAGGGAGAGAAGAACTAAAACTATCCCTTTTTGCAGATGACATGATACTATACTTAGAAGACTCAACAAACTCAACCAAAAAACCTATAGAACTGATCAACAAGTTCAGCAAAGTGTATACAAAATCAATCTTAAAAAATTAGAAGCTTTTCTGTATGCCAACCATAAATCCACCAAAAAAGAAATCCAGAAAACAATTCCACTCACCATAGCACCCCGAAAAATAAAATACTTAGGGATAAACCTAACCAAGGAAGTAAAAGACCTCTATAAGGAAAACTATAAAAAGTTGAAAAAAGAAATCAATGAAGACCTTAGAAGATGGAAAGGTCTACCATGCTCTTGGATAGGCAGAATAAATATCATCAAAATGGCAGTCCTCCCAAAAGTGATCTACAGATTCAATGCAATACCCATGAAATCACCAAGGTCACTCCTCACAGACATAGAAAAATCAGTCCTTAAATTCATCTGGAACAACAAAAAGCCGAGGATAGCCAAAGTAGTTCTTAGCAACAAGAACCATGCAGGAGGTATCACAATACCTGACCTCAATCTCTACTACAAAGCCACAGTAATAAAAACAGCATGATATTGGCACAAAAACAGACACATAGACCAATGGAGCAGAATAGAAGACTCAGAAACAGACCCACATGCTTACAGTCAATTGATTTTTGACAAAGGAGCCAAAAATATACACTGGAAAAAAGATAGCCTCTTTAACAAATCATGTTGGCAAAACTGGTTAACCATATACAGGAAAATGGAAATAAACCCCACTTTCTCACCCTGCACAAGAGTCAACTCAAGGTGGATCAAAGACCTGGAAGTCAGGCCAGAGACCTTGCACTTACTTGAAGAGGGCATAGGACCAATACTTCAACACATAGGCACAGGTAAAAACTTTCTCAACAAGACCCCGAAAGCACAAACAACTTAACGGAAGATCAATACATGGGATTGCATTAAACTGAAGAGCTTCTGTGCAGCAAAGGAAACTATCATGAACCTCAACAGAGAGCCTACAGAGTGGGAGAAAAATTTTGCCAGCTACTCTTCTGATAGAGGTCTAATATCTAAGATATACAGAGAACTCAAGAAAATCACAGCTAAGAAAACAAACAACACAATCAAAAAATGGGCAAAGGATCTAAATAGACACTTCACAGAAGAAGAAATACAAATGGCCAATAAATGTCTGAGGAAATGTCCCACATTATTAGCAATCAGAAAGATGCAATCAAGCCGGGCGTGGTGGCGCACGCTTGTAATCCCAGCATTCGGGAGGCTGAGACCGGAGGATCCGGGTTCGAGACCAGCCTCAGCTACCTAGTGAGGCACTCCGCAACTTAGTGAGACTCGGTTTCAAAATAAAGAATAAAAAATAGGGCTGGGGGTGTAGCTCGGAGGTAGAATGCCCCTGAGTTCAATCCCCAGT
>PVLC010037824.1:0-15061 GCA_004027655.1 Graphiurus murinus
GTGCACCACCACGCCCGGCTCATAAACTACACTAATTTAAGAATACAAATGTGAATCAAAATTTATGGACTAATATAGAATAGATACCACAAAGATAAATGAATGGTAATGTTAACTATTTAGCTTGTGGATGAGAATGCTAAGGAATGAGTTGATATATGGATTTCAAGGGAATGAAGGGTTTCCCTGAGGTGTCTAGCATTGATTTATATTTGCAGAAGGATGAGTGGGATATTGATTGATCTTTCTAGGAGGTATTAGGATTGAGAGAATTATTTTTGTTGAAGTTGCTGAATTAAATGACCTCAGAAAGTCTGTTACAGTAAAATTAATGAATTGTTTGCATAGATGGGAAAAGCAGTGTCATTTATAGGGACTTGAAAAGTGAATGGCTTTGCAAAATATTGTAGTTTATGCTGAAAGATGATGACAGTTCTTTATACATGCATTTTTCTTTTTTTACTGAGACTGTTTTAAGAAGGGGAGGGGTGCCATGGACTAATGAACACTGCACTACAGATTTGTTCTTTAAAGGAAAAACAACTTTTAACATTTTAAAATAATCTTGGCCACAGTTGTAATTTTTACTGTATATAAACCATGTTCTTTGACAGCTGATCAACCCTCCACTACCTCATGTCTTATGCCTCTACTGTCAAATACTGTATTTTCCTTAGTGAATATTTACACATTCACTCATTTGAGGATGGTTATTTTTTAGGACCAGATACTCTTATTTTTTTTTCCCCTCAGAGTACAGTTGCTATTTCTACTTGACATTTCTCAGAAGAAAATTGGAAAGTATAGCACCATTAATTTCCCATTGTAAAATTAATAGATGATTATTTTATATTTATTCTGGCTATTTATTTATTTATTTATTTATTTATTTATTTTGCGGTACTGGGAATAGAACCCAGGGACATTCTACCTCCTAGCTACATCCCCAGCCCTAATTTATATTCTTTATTTTGAAACAGGGTCTCACTAAGTTGCAGAGGGCCTCACTAAGTAGCTGAGGCTGACCGAGAACCCAGATCCTCCTGTCTCAGCCTCCCAAGTACTGGGATTACAAGTGTACGCCACCATGCCTGGTTTGGCTTTTTAATTTTTTAAAAATACTAACTTTTTGTTGTAGTTAAATGTACATTGCAGAATAATAGAAAAGTTGGACTTTAATATTTTTTGTGACTTAGTGTTTTCCTATCTTCCCATTGAAGGCATATATGGATTTGGAGGGCTGGCAGGGTGGCATTTAAGTTTTTTATGAATTACATAGGAAATTTTTAAAAAATATAAGGAACCTTTAGCTTGTTTTAAGTAGAAAGACATTCTCTGAACTTTATTGGAGTTTAACATTGTAGAATAGTTAATATGCCAAATGTTATTTGAATGTCGTCTGCTCTAAGCTCCATAATTCAAAGATTATATTTTTGAGTAGCTATTGTACTCTCAAAAATCTTTCTCCTGGTTCTGACCAGATTCTGCCTCCTAAAAGATGTTAGTTTTTCTATATCAATTATTTTTCTCTTTTGTTCTTTTGCATGGCATTTGGAAATGTGCCATTTGAAAGTAGATAATCTTTGACCTTAATGAATCTACTCAGAATTATGCATGAACCATGTTTTGATTCTGAAAAACTGAAATGTCCCAACTGTAGGTACATGTGATACCTACACATAAGCTATAGCTGTTTAGTCTTTCCTCAGACAGTTTTCATTTTAATGTGTTTTTAACCAAGTGCCTATATATGCTAATTATTTTCTTTCCTCCTTCTTCCACCTCCTCCTTCCTCCCTCTCTCTTCCTTCCCTTCCTCTCTTCCTCCCGCCCCCCTCCAACAAGCGATTGGTTCCAGAAGGATTCTACCTTGGAGCTATAACCCAACTCCTTTCTCTGTTTGTTTTTTTGTTTGTTTGTTTTCAAACAGGGTCTCACTAGGTTGCTGAGACTCTCACTAAGTTGATGAAGCTGGTCTTGAACCTGCAATTCTCCCATGTTTTCCTCCCAAGGACTGGAATTACATGCCTGTTGTGATGAATTCAGATTTCTTAGACTTGAATTAAACAGAAGAAAGAAAGAATCATTGAGATAAATAAAGGAAGTGGTAAAGAGCAGCAGCTATTAGAATATTTACAAGGGTACTGAGAAGTGGAACTATGACTTGAATTATGACATTTGTGAATTGAGTATTCTCAGGTAGTACTTTGTAACTAAAAATGTTTGTTCTTATTTTAATTTTCAGATTTTGATTGAAAAATAGTTATTGGTCATTTGTTATGTGAGGATCTTTTTTTTTTTTGGCGGTACTGGGGATTGAACTCAGGGGCATTCTACCTCCGAGCTATACCCCCAGCCCTATTTTTTTTATTCTTTATTTTGAAACCGAGTCTCACTAAGTTGCGGAGTGCCTCACTAGGGGTAGCTGAAGCTGGCCGCAAACCCGGATCCTCCGGTCTCAGCCTCCCGAATGCTGGGATTACAAGCATGCGCCACCACGCCCGGCTATGTGAGGATCTTTTTCAAAGCATTTATAGAAGAGAATTTTTGTCATGTTATACTGAAATTTTTTCTGATAGTTTTTAAGGTAATTGAATAATCTATGATATACCAAAGGTAACTGGATATGCTTCAGTGATGTTTTTATGTTAGCTATTGCTGAGGCCAAAAGATTGCATCTTTTCACTCTGTAGTATATTTTCCTTCTAATTTCAATTTACTTGAAATTACACAATTATTAAAACTATCTGACTTAAAAAATAGAACTGCAAGGTAAAGTAAAATCCCTCTTAGACACTTCAGTCCCTTTTTTCCCCCTTTCACCACACAGTCACTGCTTAGGTTTATTTTATTTTAAACTTAGAGAAAACTTACAAAGATAGAAAATTTTCATCTACCTTTACCCAGTCTTTTATACATTCTACATTAAAGTAGTATAATTATCAAAACTAAGAAATTAACATTGGTGCAATAGTATTAACTAAATTCCAGACTTTATTCATATTTCACTTATTTTTCCAATTCAGTAGCCAACTTAGAATCTCACTTTGTATTTAGTTATCACGTCTTCTAGTCTTCTACAACTATGATAGTTCTTCAGTCTTTCAAAACCTTGATACTTTTAAAGAATGTTAGTCATGTGTTTTATAGAATGTCCCTTAACATGGATTTGTCTGTTTTCTCCTGACTAGATTCAGATTCTACATTTATGGCAAGAATACTACATATGTGATGTTTCTCTTCAGATGGTCTTATAAGGGAATACATGAAATTAATATGTATTTATTGCCAGTGATGTCAATCTTGATGACCTAGTTAAGGTGGTGTCTACTAGGTTACTCCATTGTGAAATTATTTTTGCCTTTAATAATTAATAAATATCATAGGTTATAATCTAATATTTTATATGTTGTATTGCTAAAATGGTTCCAGCTTTGGAAATTAAAAAGAAATATTTGAGAAATACAAGCAAAACCAAATAAAAACCAAATGTAAGCAAGGAGATAAGTATATGTAAATAATTATATACCTAAGTCTAAATGACTTAAAGAATGTGCTCTCAGTCTTACAATGATAAATAAAAAGGTGGAACAAATTGCAAGCCCCAGGACATTCTTTTTTTGTTGTTTTTGTGGCTATTTTTCTTTATTTCAAAAAATTTCAACTCAAAAGCATAGGAAAAGTCACATAAAAGAGAAAGTGCATGAATATCCCCCAAATTTAAATACAATCTTACAAAATGAATTTGTTCTGCATGTATTTCCTGAACAATCTTTTCCCCCCACTACCATTTCAGTTTTAAGTCATTGATTTATTACTTATGTATAAGTTAGGCATACATTTATTAAAGTAGACTTAGTGAAAGACATTTATATGGGAACATGATGAAATAGCATTTTCTATAATTGTATACATTATCGTAGACATATACATGAATACATTTATTTACTTATTTTATTAATTGGTGCGTTGTAATCATACATCTTTGTTAGGTACAAGCTGATAAAGGCATATGTGCACACATTTCTCATTTAACCCCTTCCCCAATTCCCACCCCACTCCCTCATCATCCCTCCTTTTAGTGATTGACTTTCATATATTTGTGAAAGTACCTCATGTGCATTAGGGTGCCCCCTCTCCCCCCCCCGTCCATAACCTTCAGTTAAGTCAACTTCTTTGCTTATCTAGGGTTTCTCCTTTTTCATCTGGAGTCCCTCTTAAGCCCCATTTTCTCCCTAGCATCCGCATAATATTAGGGAGAACATACGCTTTTTTACTCTTTGTGACTGACTAATCTCACTTAAAAAGCATATGTTCTCTCTAATATGCGGATGCCAGGGCATTTCTTGAAATATTCAGAGAGCTGAGGTTAAAGGGTAACCAGCTAACCTAAAATCTAAGGAAACTTATGCTGACAGGGAAAGATAGGTGTGAGCACTGGGTCAAATTTTAGCTGCAAATATGCAGCAGATTGCTGAAGGCCAAAGGTGGGCAGATAAGAGTTGAGGAGCCCCTTCAGCAGCAAATATAGGAGGAGGATGAACTCTGTTGAAGGGTTTTTCTCCATAGGTTCCACTTGGTAAAAGCCATATTAAGAGGCATCTCTGATGAAGCATTCCTCTTGGTGCCGGTCTGGAGGAGGGGAAGGAATAGCAGTTGTTATGGAAAAGACATGAAATATTTCCTGGGTCCTTCTCCTTTATCTCACCTCTGTAACAAAAACTAAAGTTCAAGAAGGGGACAACATAAAAACCACTTGTGGGAGGGACTTGGGGGATAGGCAAAAAACCTAGAGGGAGGGCAGAGTTGCATTCAGGTTCTAGAACTATGGAAGAGGGACTAAATCAGCACACAGACTGATTAGCAAAGGCCTAATTAGAATAACAAGAAAACACCCCAACCCAGATCCCTACCACCAGACTAAAGTTTCTAGTGAAAGTAAAAACTCCTTAGGCAGATCCTCTAGATGGGAAAATGTAAAGCTAAGGGTGCAGCAGACATTAAGAAAAAACACCTGGCCCACCTGAAAGAAAGTTATACCTGAAGGAATTAGAAATGTGATGCGCTGAGGATCACTACATCAACAGTAAGCCTCAAACCAGCCCAACTCCTGAGGAGTTGAACACATCATCTATACAAAACTCCTGCCCATTGCTGAGCATGGGAATTAGGTACCTCAGTATCTCCTGTCTTGCACATGAAGTCCAGATATGAATCAAATATGAGGCCTAGAATAAAGAGAAAACAGAGATGTGTGAAAAAGAGTCAGATATGGTTAAGGTACAGAAGTTGAACAATCCAGTGAGTAATTTAAGTAACTGATTAATATGTTAAAATGTTATTATTCACTTATGGCTGTCCAATGTATTATCACAAAACTTAGCAGCTTAAAGTGCTGGTAAGCTTCTTGAAGGTTTTCTGTTTAACTTAAAGGAATTGTGAGGCCCCACTTTAGTTTTTTTTAAAACACATCTTTTATATATTTGTATTAAGGCATCAACTTTAATCTTCCTGATATTTTAACAGATGTTTTCCCCTTGGCTTTATCTCTAGAGTATGGTTTTCCTAGTGATATTCTGTGCTGGGGGCCAGCCCTCAACGCAGCAGAGTCTGGGGTCCCTCGTTAGGTGGAGATTGAGGACAAGGTCGAGTGAGAGTATGCTTACACACAGTGTGGTTAAGATGCATCTGTTTATTCCATCTCATGAGTGCTTTTTTATGCTCTTTTCAACAAGGTATACAAAACAGGAATTTTTACAGTCTTGTTTTTCCTTAAACTTAAGTGGGTACATTTTTAACTAGAAAAGCTATTTCCCATAGTGTTTGCTAAGATTAGGGGACCAACAGAAGTTTACAAAAATACAAAAGTGTAAATGAATTATTTTTTAACAAGGTTAGAGGTTAACAGCGAAGAGGAGCAGAAGTGAAGGTTAATAGCGGAGAAGAAACTCTATTCATTAGATAAATCTTTCCTATTTGCTCAGGCAGCTAGAAGATAGCTAGTTAATAAGTTTTAGGTATGTGGGGAGTTTGGCAAGCTCTTTGTCTTAAAGCTTTCTTTACTTATGATAAGAAAGCTAAGTTCTCTTGACTCAGCTGCGGTATTTGTAGAGAGTTAATGAGTATCCCTGGGCCAAGGCTGAGGCATTGTATACAGCCCCCGAATGACTTCAATCCGTTCAGCATCCTGTGCCTCTTAGAAAAATCTTTTAATGTGGAAGTGAAGCCCAAATTTCCAGAATAAAATAATGTAAAGCGAGAAATGTCACACGTCCCTTATTTAGCAGGCCGAGCCTTGCTCTAGGCCTTAACTGGTTAAGGTAATGCCACAGTTCTGGATTTGAAATTTGCTCAGAAGATACTTAATACTTTATATACATAATGATGTCATCTGCACATAAAATTTTTTCTCTTAAGTCTATACTCATTTTCCTTTCTTGTCTTGTTGCCCTGGCTATGATCTCCGGTTGATTTAGAATAGAAGTAGCGATAGTTGATATTCTTGCCTTATTCTTGAAGTGCAAGTATAGGAACAAATTGGCTTTTTTGTTTAACCTTATAGATGTAACAATTGTAAGAATTTTTTTATATAGATCTTTTATTGGACTAAAGTAGTCCCTTCAGTATCCTCAGACCAATTTTATTTATTTGGAAACAGGAGCTCACTAGGTTGCTGAGAGTCTCACTAAATTGCTGAGGCTATCCTTGAACCTATGATCTTCCTGCCTCAGTCTCCCAAGTACTAGGTTTACAAGTGGGCGCCACTACACCCAGTTTGTGAATGTTTTTGAGAAATAGTCTGAGTTATTAAATAAATGATGACAATGGCAATTTCTTTATGAACAGTCTCTCCTCCTTATAAATAATTAACAAAGCAACACTGGACATTTCCTCCTGTCTAGAATTTTAACCTTTTTATCCTATTAGTCAAATATCTCCCTTTCTCATTTGTTAACTAACTTATTGCTATCCTCTAAATGAGGTAGAGGATAAAGTCTTTTCACGTGATGTTGTGGTCTGAGAATACTAGGGTGAGAAGTATAGACCATGATACCAAATGTTTTCCTGTACATGTATCTTATTTCAAATATTATTGAATATAAATTAAACAAGAAGGAAGATTTGAGAGTGGTATTAATTCTTGAATTTGCTTCACTGATAGATCTTTTACATTTGAAATCTGTATTAATATACTCGTTGATATTAACTGTTAATGGGCTGCAAAGAAGCGGTGCATATCTTTATATAGGCCTATAGAAAAAGTGGTACTCTTTGTTCTTAACACAGCTTGTTAATTTTATAGCCTTCCAGAGGGTAATAGTTACTAAAGGATAGTCTAATCACAGCATCATAAAAGAAAAGATTTTTAAAGCTCTGTTTAATAGTGTAGCAACAGATATTTCAAACATATTCCAGAAGTTAAATTTAGAAAAGAGTGATTTTTATCTAGATAGAAATTTTAAGCTTTGGAAAAAGCTTATCATAGACTCTGGCATGATGGAACATATCTGCACAAACATTTTTACCTTCACTGATCTCTAGATGAAACCCTCTGGATTTCATTCAGGTCCATCAGTGAGAGTGAATAAATATTCAAATATACCTGTTCTTACCTGGCCAGGCACAAGAGATAATCTCTGAATTTAGATTAATGTTAAGGTAAATTTGGTAGTCTGCTTTTTTTTAATAGCCTTGGAGCATCACTTGGAAAAGAAACAATTCTTTGAGACACTTCTCATATTTATGTGGCTTTTATGAATGGAATTGAAACTGCAAAGAGGCCTTGTTTAGTTCCCTTTTGGATATCCTATACTGAATAAAGATGTGGTGATTATTTTTTCCTATAGTAGGTGTTCAGTAAATATCTTCAAATAAGTAAGTGAGAATTAAATGCTCTTTTATCTATTAGTGATCTTCCTCTTCAGTCATGTCTACAAGACTTTGCCAATCCGAGCAGAGATTTTTCTACATAGTTCCCCACCTTGATGTTTATTCTTTCCTCTTAATATATAGCATCATTTATTTCATGCAAAATCCTACAAATTCGTAACTTCCTTTGTTTTACATTTACCTTAATGCCAAATTTTGTATCTTTAAACTGTTTAATATTTTTCGTATCTATTTCCTTCCTTTCTCATCCTATGGGCATAACTTTTGTCTGAATTATAGTATTATATGACTTATACCTTGACCAAATGTTTGATAACTTCTTTCTTATTTCTTTATAAATGCCTTTGATATTTATAAAGAATACATATGAAGGAAATTCTAGAATTTTAGCTGGAAAGGATTTTCAGAATTGTCTAATCCTAGCCTTTTCTTTTGTGAATGAGAGTAAGGATGCCCAGAGAGAGAAACAGAGTGTACTTGAGAGTAATGACAAGAAGAAGGCAGGCATTGTGATGGGATCCTAACAAAGAAGGCAGATAACTTGATAATAGAGTAAATCCTCCTCGTATGCATATATGTATTCAGTTGTCTGAATTCCTTGTAAATGTATCAGTCCTAGAGATCATCCTGTTGTAAAGAAGGGCCTGGGTCTCATTCATGAGCCCACTAGTGCTAACCGTAAATCATATGGCTTAGAGAATGACTTGAATGTCATCATGAGCCAGAAGAAATAAATCTAT
The DNA here is from genome assembly GCA_004027655.1 of Graphiurus murinus. Lineage (NCBI taxonomy): Eukaryota > Metazoa > Chordata > Mammalia > Rodentia > Gliridae > Graphiurus > Graphiurus murinus. The sequence continues at coordinate 8,630 of PVLC010037824.1, forward strand.
TTATTGAGCACTATGTACTTTCACACAAATTATTTCAAAGACAAGATAAAATCAACTCTTGAATACTCAAAATTCTATTTTTTCATTCATTTATCTTGTTGATTTCTATCTCTCTGCAAGGAAGGTATTGATATTTCAATATCGAGCAAGGAAGAAGGCCTGTGGGATTCGTGTTATTCAGAAGTTGTTCTGATAGAGTAGGAGTTTGGGAGGAAGTGTATTTATTAATAATTTAAAGAAACTATTTATGTGCATTTAACTTATACCTGTATGATCTTATAGGATGAATGTGCCATATCCTCTTTGAAGAAATAGGAACCAGCAACAGAGAAATTCAGTGTTAAACATCTCTGTACACAGCATAGCATGAAAATTAGAGTCATTACAATATATACTTTAATGAATTATAAATTTTAGTGTTGGTCTTATTGTTTAGAGTTTTTTTTTATAGTACTGGAGTTTGAAAGCAAGGGCATTCTACCTCTGAGCTACAACGTCAGCCCTATTTTATTTTTTACTTTGAAATGGTCTCGCTAAGTTGCCACGGCTGGTCTTGAACCTGCAATCCCTCCTGTTTTAGCCTCTCCTGGGATTACAGGTGTGTACCACCACATCCAGCTTGTTTAGAGATATTTAATAAGATCTTACCCCTAGATGCTCTTGCCAGAAACCATCTTTTTTGGTATGATTAAGTTTTGAGTATTTTTCAGAGTTACATATACATGATAGAGATTTTTTGATCTATTTTTGTTGTTGTTGTTTTGTTTTGATACTGGAGATTGAACCCAGGGACATTCTACCTTTGTGCTACATTTCCACCCCATTTTATTTTTATTTTTTGAAAGAGGGTCTCACCAAGTTGCTGAGGGTCTGTCTCACCTAATTGCTGTGGGTCTTGTCAAGTTGAAGATCTTGCTAAGTTGCTGAAGCTGACCTCCAGCTTGCAGTCCTTCTGTTTCAGCTTCCCAAGTACTGGTATTACAGGCATGTGCAACCACACCTGGCTGGTCTATGTTTTTAACTTGATGATCTTTTTGGAGTAATGCAGACCTTGTTAATACCACCTTTTTATTCCAGTCCAATTATTTATATGCTACTGGGGAATGCAGGATATCAATCAGTACCAGGAAAAAAGCAAAATTGACTATGCATATTTAATAAAATATTTAAGATATATACATTGTCTATTTCATTAACAAGATTTAAATAAAAGTATGAAAATTAAATAAAAACAAATTGATAATTTTGATAATGAAAAATAAAACCTGTGTTTTAAAAATTGGAACATTTTCCCACCCTGGATTATATTTCAAAAACTGTGTCCTCTCTAAGACTTTCCATATCTAAGATGTTTCTGAGCTGGATGTGATGATGCAAACCTATAATTCCAGTACTTGGGAGGCTGAGACAAAAGAATTGCAGGTTGGAAGATAGCCTTAGCAACTAGTGAGACCCTGTTTCAAAAACAAAAAAACGGCTGGATACATATCTGGGAAGTAGCATGCCCCCTTGGTTCAATCCCTGGTACCCCCCCCCCCACACACACAATGTTTCTGATGGTTTGAAACATTCTTAAAGTAAAAATCACATACATATTTTGTTATAAAGGTGGAGAAGATTGCCTTATGAAAGAGTAAATGAAAAACCCAAATAGAATATTCAGCACACCTTTGGAAGAAATTGAATTTTGGTAAACTGCAGATTTAAGCCCATATTTCTAATTCTGATGGACTTTTTTTTTTCTTACTTTTTGTATTTCTTTCAGAGTAAGTGAAGAAAAGGAAGTGACAGAAGAACGACTGAAACTTGAACAAGAATCATTTGAGAAGAAGATTAGACAGTTGGAAGAACAGAATGAACTGATCATCAAAGAAAGGGAAGATATCCTTTTTGAAAGTCCTCTTTTTTAACGTGCAGAAATTTTGACTCTGATGAGAAAATATAAACTCCAGAGAAATAATTGTTCTGATTTATAACAGGGAATAAATCTGCATGTGCTGCCATTTCTAGGCAATCAGAATGACACTTAACAGCATGTGCTGTTGCTTCCTTTGTGTCTGATAAGGCCACCCAGCTGTTCTGCTGCTGCTATTATGCTGCGAAGCACATATTTGTCAACTAAAAAAGACAATAAGAAATTTGGGCATTAAAATGTAGTGTTGGAACTTTATTAAATTCCATTCCATTACTGTAATTGAGTCTGAACCTCCTTATATTTGGTATTCTTCCTAGATAAAGCTTTTGTAGTCTTAAGGAATTCTACTCTGAAATCATAAACATTTTTTAAGCATTATAATGTATAGATGTTATTGATAAGTGTTTATTACACTATAGCATAAAATCACCAAACTATTCTTATGGAGCAGAAAAGTTCTGGGTATAGATAGAACTAGAGGTGTGTGTGTGTGTGTGTGTGTGTGTGTGTGTGTGTGTGTATGTATACATACTCTATTGTTTGTAAGAAAGCATAAATAGATATTTTGTCTTAAAAGTGTACTTAAAGTGATATATGAGTTAAAATAAGCATGTGCCCGAACTCTTTTGAATAGGTAAAATTACTTATCTTTGAGTGTTTTGCATCAGTGGCATAGTTGCATAAGAGAAGTGACTGTCGCTAAAGTTAAGATGATGAATCTGACAGCTAAACTAGTGTGTGAATCCTTGAAAGAACTATTGATAATAGTATCATTAACTCAATTTTAGAAATTATTTCAAAGATTCCAAATGTCCAAAATGGACAATAAGTATGCTTTTGTGAATACCAGTGAGGTGGAAGAAGAAAGATAAATTTATTAGTTTGAAAAACACAAGACTGTAACCATAAAGAATAAGATATGAACCCCTGTTTTTCAAATAGTGAGAGTTCATGGTAGAAAGAAATTAATATAATCAGAATCTCAGACTTGATTTCCAGAGTAGAGCATTAATTTGACTTATTGGCCCCACAATTCTAAAGGAGTAGTTTTTCAGATTTTTTTCCCTCTCTGTATCTTTATCATGGATAGTCATCTTGTGCCTTCTCTTCTCTTTGCCCACTTTGATTTTATTGTCTTAGGTTGTCAACTCTCTGGCCAGACTATGTTCTTCTATTACTTTTCAAGATAGAGTAATGCTGTTTAGTCAGAATTCACACATACTTTGCACTTTCAAGAAATGGTAGGTTAGGAATGCTTTTGTTTTTTTGAAATAAAAATTAAATTTATAGACCCTTTTTCTCATATAATAACAACTTTGGAGGTAGATGGACTCTGGCATTGATTTGGTGGCTTAAAGTGTGCAGTGCTGGCATCTCTACAGTTCTTTCTTTTTCTAATGGTTGTTGCAATTGTAGGCATCACATATGCATTAAGGCTAAAAGAAATTAGGGAAGAAATCCTGGCAGTTTTGACTCCTCTTTTTTTAAAAAACATAAAACTTCCTTAGAGCATTCCCCAATCCCACCTGGTAATCTTTATTATGATATTTGTCCTGAACTTTATTACATGGCCATGCTTTGTTGCAGAGGCAGCTGAGAAAATGAATATTTAGCTTCTCTGACTTACATAGTAGGAGGCAGCAAGGGAAAAGTATATTGGAATGAAATTAGCCTCTATCTCTGGTAGCAGAAGTAGGGGAAATAGGATTCCCTTTTTATATGGAGAGGAGGTAATGACACTTTGACCTTCCTGGGACAAAGTATATGTTTATCATTGATTGGAATTGGGGTCATTTGGGGAAAGAAGGAGGGAGAGACCTGAACTAGATAATTTAGAAAGCCTGGCCATGGTTAGAGTGGGTCCTTGTTTGTCTAGTAATATAATTAAAATTGTGTAGCTATCTGGAAAAGTAGAATCTAATTTCAGTGGACTTAAATTATATTGAACACTGTCTGGTCAAGATTAATGATTTCCAGTGCTGAAGCAGTTTAAACTCAGCATGTCTGTGAATGGTTTCTTCTGGAACAGTATTAAGATATCCTTGGGAATTGTGTTAGTACAATTTTTCATATTTTCCCACAGTTTAGCAGCACACTGCTGCTGTGCACCGAATCCAGTAGGGTGCCAACTAAATCTGGCTATACCCCTTCCTTTTTGTATTACCTATGACTGCTTTTGTGATCTATCTGCAACTAGTGGTTGCAACAAAGATCCTGTGACTCTTCTAGTATAAAATATTATCTGACCCTCTACAGAAAACATTTTCTGACCGGTGGTCTCTTTTCTAAGCTAAGAAAGAAAAGACATGTAAATAAAGTCAAGAACTTAGACCTGTGGTATACTTAGACCTATTTTACATATGGTTTGACTTTGCACAAGGGAGTTGACTTAAGCATTTATTATTTATTGTGAATGAGGATTGAAGTAAATGTTAGACTAGTATCAAAAAGTAAATAGTTTAACTGGCATAATTGCTTTGTTTTTGGTGTTATTGGCAATTGAATTCAGGGCCTCCTACATCCCCAGCCCTTCTTTAAGATATTTTTAATCACCAAAGATAGGTGGTATTTATAGAATTTATTGTTATAAAAGAGAGAAAAATAAATGATAAAACAGTGATATTCATGATTTTTATTACAAGTAGGTTGCTCAGGTACAAATCTCTTTTACCAGAATAAACCTGTCAAAGGCTAATATAGATGATTTTACAGTGCATAAAACTCTATAAAACTTAGAAACATAAAACGAGGTTGTAATTTAAGACAATATAATTTTAACTACAGATACATTTACCTATCATACATGAATGATTCAAACTCTTTCACATACATGAAATCAGATAATTTCAGCTCATTTTAAAGTCTGTTTCAGTATTAGGAACTATATTCATGCATTATAATTTTGGGCATTTTAAAGATGTGTTATACCAAACTTATGGGTTTTTTGCTTTTGTTTTTAAAGTTCTCATACCTTGATTTATTGATTGAGTATACCAAATAAACCAGTGCCTTATTGAAAACAAAAAGAGATTTTATATGTTTGCATTAGGATCAGACTTTTGAAGGATTTGTTCCTACAGAAAATTCACGGTTTATTAAAACATAAAAATTTCTGGTAAATTTCAGCCTTTCTATAAAGAAAGCTTGTTTCTTAAGACCGTAACCACATAAATGAATATACTATTTACAAAACCAAGCAGTCTGATGAACCTAGTAAATTTCTGACTGGCTTAATAAGGATGAAAGGAGAGATAAATCTGACACTTAAAGAGAAATGTGTCCAATGATGATAATTCTGAAATGTATTAGCATGTATAAGACACAGAAGATATAGCCATTAAAAAAATGGTTAATATTTGAACTAGCTATATTCTTGAGCATATGACTCAAATCAGTGGTGGTATCAAAAGCTTACAGAAGCCTGGCATGGTGGTGTATACCTGTAATCCCAGTACTTGGGAGGCTAATGCAGGAGGATTACAGGTTCAAGGCCAGCCTCAGCAATTTAGGGAGGCCTTCAACAATTTAGTGAGACTGTTTCAAAATAAAAAAATGTGGCTGGGGGTATAGTCCAGAGGTAGAAAGCCCCTAGGTTCCAGCCCTGGTACCATAAAACAAACAAACAAACAGCTTGCTGAAGGGAAGTAAGTGGACTTTAGGATAGAAAGTGCTAGTTTTTTTGCACTGACTGGCTGTCTCCCTTGGGAAAGATTCTAAATTTCTCTTGAGTTTGTTTTTTTGCATCTTTAATTTTTAGATAACTAACAATGCCTTCTTTGAGTCTGTTGAAATTTGATTTTTTTTTTTTTTTACTTTATAGTGTAAAGAATTAGCAGTGTCTTACACTTAGTAGGCATAGAATAAAAAATAGTATTTCTCATTTCAAGTACTACTAATCTGGATGAGGGATGAGATGACTGGCCCCAGTGTTTGCCATTTTTGTGCCTTTCTTCACTAGAGTGTTGATTTTCGTTAGTTTATATAAGTGCTTGGACTGCTTGGAGGACCAATAGGAGAGTGAAACAGATCTATTCTCTGCTTAATCATACACACACACACACACACACACACACACACACACACACACACACACACGATTAAGTACTGGGGATATAACCCCAGACCACTTTTTTTTTTTTTGAAACAGGGTTTCACTAAGTTGCTGAGGCTGACCTCAAGTCTGCAATCCTCCTGTCTCAGCCTCCGAAGTACTGGGATTACAGGCATGTGCCACCACACCCAGCTCTCTGCTTAATCTTCTAAGCTATGTGGAAGGGGAAACCTCTCTCTACCACTTGTACCTGTTGGTTATTCCTTAGGAGGAAACTAAGGCATAATTTCCTTTCCCAGAAACCAGACTGGTAGAGATGTTTGTGTTTTTTATTCCCCTTTTGGTTTGTTTCCATTATCCGGACGTGGTGGCGCACGCTTGTAATCCCAGCATTCCAGAGGCTGAGACCAGAGGATCCGGGTTCGTGGCCAGCCTCAGCTACCTAGTGAGGCGCTCCGCAACTTAG
>PVLC010037825.1:0-14849 GCA_004027655.1 Graphiurus murinus
CACCACCACACCACTTGAGGCTGTTGGGACACAGCCAGGAAGTGAGGCTATCCAAGGTGGAAGGAATTGGAATCATAGCAGGGACTGCCTAGTACGAGCTAAGTGTGGGAGGCAGACAGCCCAAAGAGGACATGGCACTGCTAGAAGCAAGAAAAGAGAAAGACTCTCCCTCATCCTGCCCTAATCTTTTATCAGCCAGATAGCCTGGGCAGTGCACTTCCTTAGGATTCAGAGCAGAGCTGGGGAGGAAGAGGAACAGATAAATGAGGTTAAATCCTCCCAGATTCTATTTTCTTGTCTGAAGACTGTCCCCTTTCTCAGATGTCTGACACGGGTAATGACCATTTACGAGTAACTCCACATTTTATACACTGGCCAACCTCACTCAGTGGCAGAAAAGGCAAATTGGATTCCCATTCTGTACCAGTTCTGGCTGGCTTCTGTGCCTTCTTGGAGCCCTATGCTGAAGTTACTCTGCACGTGAATTTAGGAGAGAATGACTGATTGATTAGTAATGCCTGTCATGAGTGCAGAATATCTAGGCATTCATATTTGGCGTTTACTCTCCCTGTCGTCTGCTTCATCAGAAAAACCCTTCAGTAAGCAACAAGCAGAAGTTAGCATCTATATGGAGTGGGTGTGACCTTTATCCATAAGCACAGGTGTGCAAGAATGTCCAAGTCTTTATCATTTTGAAGTGAGCTAATTTGTATGTAAGTCTTCGTTTCCTCTGGATGAGCAGGGATTTCAATCTCATTACTCTTTTCACATGATGCATGGAAAATGGAAAAAGACCTCTGCACTGCAGTCCATCATGCGATCACTGAGTGCTCACTGTCAAGCCTGCATGATGGAAATCAGGTAGCTTTCTGCCTTCCTGCCTGGGCCCATGAATCTTTGGTAAGGCCCAGGACCCCAGTGCTCAGAGTCTAGCATTCCCAGGAGCCTGGTGCTACCGTCTTCCCTTGGGTCTAGCCTCCTTCCTGGGACTTGCCAAAGAACAGGGTTAAAATTTCCATGAATTGTGACCTCTTCCCAGGTGAGTCTGTCTCTCTTCTCTTCATTCTTGAATCCACAGGCTTCAAAGAGGGAGTCAAGAAGTAGTCGCTTATTCCCTGGTTTCCCCTCAATTAACGTAACGAAGATGCTTGTCAGATATTTATATTTATTTGTTTGGTTTTTAATTTTACTTTTCAAAGGCAAATATATTATGATCTCACTTATATGCAGAATCTAAACACACTGACATAATAGAAGTAGAGAGTAGAATGTTTACCAGAGTTTGGGGGTAGGGGGTGTTTGGGGAAAGGTGAGTTGACCAGTTAGATATTTCATTTTATTAAAAAATAACCTTTATAATCCTAGTACTTGAGAAGCTCAAACGGGAAGATCACAGGTTCTAGACTAGCCTCAGCAACTTAGTGAGGCTCTCAGCAACTTAGTGAAACCCTGTTTCCAAAATAAAATATAAAATAGGTCTGGGGGTATGGCTCAGAGGTAGAAGGCCTCTGGGTCCCATCCCCAGAGCCACAAAAACAAACAAACAAAAATGTGTTTTCTTAGATTTTTTCAGTGGAAGTATGCAACTATATCCTGGTTTTGCCACATATTTGTTTACTTCCTAGCAAATCCTATTATGTTGAGAGAAACAGGATAAAGACATTCCATAGACCTCCCTTCATGCTTCTCAGCGTCCTATCCCTCCCCTGTGCTCTACCCAGGAAGCCTAGCAACATCTTTGCAATCAATAAGCTTTGGCTTTTGGAAAATAGGGGCTAAGGAAGAACGTGTCCTACAAGCAATGTCTGCGTTTGCACAAGGGTGTAAACATCCCTCAAAGCGAGGGGCATGGGGGCTGGCTGGTGTTCTGAAACAGAGGAGAGAAAAGGATAGGGGGAAAAGAAATCAATTAAACATCTCCAAAAACTAACCTAGAGAGCATCTCCAAAATGTGTACCCTGGGGAAGGGAGGGTCGGAGGGCTGCTCATGCCCGGGGCTCTGTTCTTTCCATCAGATCTTTGTCTCCCTGCAACGAGCAGATGTCAGGCCAAGCTCACCAGGTGTCAGTACACAGGAATTACCATAACTTCCTCATGGAGCTTAAAGCTGAGAAGTCAAGGAGTTATCCTCATTGTTCTTAGCCTCTGAGCAGCGTGGACAATTCCCAGGCATGCGGCAAATCCAATACTCAGCATAGTCAGTATGATTCTAAACTGAGATTTCGCTTAGAAAAAGCCCATAGTCTGCAAATTACATGCTCTTTCCATGAATGAGTACGAAATTGGTAACCCGTCTTTGTGGAGTAATTTCTAAAAGTGCTGATGTATTTTCACCTTGTTTCATTAGCCGATGCTTATTGGGAGGGGGTGTGGGAAGGAGAATGGAAACATGTAGTTTGGGAGTCCTGGCTGTGAGTCGGTTTCCTAGGAAACCACCTGTGATTGAGTGTGCCAGGCTCTCAGAAAGGCAGAGGAGGGAGAAATATGAAAGTGAATGTGTTCGGGAGAAAAGGGAAAAAATATATCACTGGCTGAGCCCCTAGGTCTTTAATTAATAAAGAAAATACCATATTCTGAGTGAAATCCTTTAGAATTGCCAATGAGGTGCAGGCAGGGGGTGGAGGGAGAAACACAAACAGGTGCATTGGCTGGGCAGGAGAATGACCTAGGACCGCTCAGCCCTGCTCACATGCAAAACCTAAGCAACGGGTAAGTGCAGTAGCATCCTCTGCCTTCCAGCTCTGCAGCAGAAACCACGAGGACAACAGTTAATTACCCTCTGAGGATGAAGGTGGTTCTGTCCACTCACTGGAGCAGCCATGGTGGGCTTTGGTTTGTTTTACCAGTGACGCATGGCTCTTCTGAGCTCCTTCATCTTCTTCCTTTTGTGATAAACAATCTGGATTTGAGACATAAAGGACAGAGAACTGTCCGGGATGGGGTACCACTTAGGGACATGAAGCATATTTGTTTAACTGTCCAGGTGCCCTCTTCCCCACGTCCTGAAGGTGGGTAATAGGCTGTCAATGGGCCAACAGGAGCCAACTTTACGTTTAAGGTGATAGGGCAAGTGTTTAAAAGGCGTTTACTTTCGTGCCTCTAAGATAACTAATATATAAATACAGTATTAGGCATATTTCAGGAGGTATCCAATTTGCTGATGGATTTGTAATTTATTTTTCAACTGAAATCTGAATGCTCATGGCATGGATGGTCAGTGCATGCAGGGGTCCTGGGAAGTGTGCACTTGACCTGTGAACAGTTACAGCTGAGGAAGTGTAAGGACTTGGCTTCTGGTTTGCTCATATTTATTAGTTCCTAGAAGCATCTTTATCAATATTTGTAGTTTCTGTGCTCTAGTGTATGAATTAGGTTTCTTTCCAGTGATGCATATATAATCATTTATTATAGCTCATTTGTAATTACAAGTGTGTGAGTGTTTGCATATATCTGGATATGTATATGGGAAGTAAAATCTTAGCATAACTTATGAATCGCATTAATCCTATATGGTACTCATCCAGTGTGTGTGTGTGTGTGTGTGTGTGTGTGTGTGTGTGTGAGACTGAGAATGGAACCCAGAGACATTCTACCTCTGAGCTACACCCTCAGCCCTATTTTATTTTTTTTCATTTTGAAACAGGGACTCACTAAGTTGCAGAGGGCCTTGCTAAGTTGCTGAGGCTGGTCTTGAACCTGTGATCCTCCTGTCTCAGCTTCCCAAGTACTGGAATTACAAGTGTGTGCCACCACATCCCGCTTTGTCCCAGATTTTAAAGTTAACTGATCCAGGATCTATAGGTCCTCAGATGGGGAGGGGGAGAATAATTTCATTGTTTTTTAAACAGAACAAAAAACTGGTTTTCTATTGATTTTTAATCCCTTGGCGAATGTCTCCTCTGTTTATTCACTGTTATAAAGGAGTTCCTGGTTGACACCATTGGTGGCCCTGTGTTGAAAGATAAAACAGTAGCTTCTATTGTTTCTATTAAAGAGAGAGAAAGAGTAAAATGGTTGTGTTAGCCAGATTATATGTTGCTGTGACAAAAACACCTGACAAGAACAAGTTCAAGGAGGAAATTTGGTTTATTCTGGCTCAGTTTCAGAGTCCTCAGTCCATGGTTGAGCGACTCCATGGCTCCATTTCTTTGGGCCTGAGGTGAGGGGGAAGGGCCTGCTGGAGGGAAGATACTCAGCTCCTGGCAGCCAGGAAGCAAAGTGAGAGAGAGAGAGAGATAAAGGGGCTGGGGAGAAAATAGATCTTTCCAGGATGGGCATACCCCCAGCAACTCACTTCCTCTAGCTAGGCTGCACCTCCCAGTCAGTAGTCCGTTCAGTTTTCAATGGATTAACCCACTGATGAGGTCAGTTCCCTCATGATCCAGTCATTGCCTAAAAGCCCCACCGCTTCGCCCGGCTGCACTGGGGGTCACACTTTCAGCACATGAGCTTTGGGGGGAACATTCCAGATCCCACCCATAACCATGGCCATGCCACGTATACTCCCTACAGCTCACGCCTGGTCACTGAAGAAAGACAATCAATGATACATACTCTTTTTCTTTTTCACATCTGACCCCCCCTGTGGACTCTTGAGTAGTGTATGATACACATCAGATGCTTGCTGGGGCTGCGTTTCATCCAGCACTTTCTGGATAATGTGGCACCAATAGCACAATACACATCTATGTAGGGCTTCCCTCTTAAGGGAAGATGAACGGCTGACTTTATTGAGTGTTGCAGAGACCTGAGAATATTACTAGAATGACATTAGGCTCGCAAACACCTTGAGTTAGGAATTGTGTAGATCATCAGCTCCCTTACAGACAAGGAAACTGAGGCACAGGAACATGAAATAACTCTTCTACAATTACACAGTGAGTGGAAGAGCCAGGATTTGAATTCAGGCAGTGTGGGTCCAGAGCCCACAAGCCTAGCGAGGCTCTCCAGGACCTCCGATCTGGATTTACCTTTTGGCTCCAGTGTCTAGAGCCCGCCGACCTCCCTTAGGAACAGAATCAACGCCCATCAGGCTTGGCTCTGGGCTGTCTGGCTCCTACCTGACCTTCAGACTCTCCGAAGCTATGCCAGCTGCAGGTTGTCACTAGGAATGGAAAATTTGTGTCTTTGCAAAAGACAGCATATACTAGGACTTCAAAAATCTGCAAAATCAAGCCACATTTAAATGAACCTCCTGTCTTTGCATTTGTTTATTTCCCCTTTATACTTTATGTCCAAAAAAGGAGCTGAAGCAACTTATAATAAAGATATGCATATCTACGCTTATTAACGCAAAAATAGAAAATTACAAATGCAGAAAGGAAATGAGGCAAATAGCTGATGATGTATTTACTGTAATTAAGCATTACTTTGAGTTATTCCTCTGTCATTTGCCTGAACGAACAGTGTACAGAACTGCTTTTTATTCTCAACCTGTCAATCGACTCATGTGCCTGGCAGGTGCAGCCGGCCCTAGAGACAAAGGTGTTTAAGACATGGCCGTCCCAGTCGTCTTAGAGCTGACATCTGTCCTTGGGGAAAGTTGAACACACATAGCCATAAGATAAGAACTACACTGAGTGCCATACTGGGTCATTAGTGTTATAGTAAGGATTCTTTCATTTTTTATTATTAACTAATTAGTTTATTTATTTATTTATTTACTTACTTACTTATTTATTTATGTGGTACTAGAGATTGAACCCAGGGCCATTCTACCTCTGAGATACAGCCCCAGCCCCCATTTTATTTATTTATTATTTTGAAACAGAGTCTCGTAGGATGCTGGCTATAATGCTGAGGCTGTCCTTGCACCTGCAGTCCTCCTGCCTCAGCCTCCCAAGAGGTGTGCACCACTGTGCTCAGCACTAGTAAAGATTCTGTGTGGTGAAAAATAGATAGTTCTGGGAGTGCTAATCCCCATACTTTCAGGATTCAAATAGGTATCAGCTATCTCATTATCTATTCATAATGTCTAGGATAGAGTTCAGTTGGCTGTAAGAACAGAAGGCTGATCAAAATGATAGCTACGGCTTTGCTGTATAGTACATTATATTGTGTGTTATATAATATAATGTCAAAATGTATTCTATTTTGAGATTTGTGGATTCTGATGTTAAAAATGACCCTCTAGAATACCCTCCCACACACTCTGCAGGGATAATGTCCACTCTGCAACATTCCTATCACATAACCTGGTTGCTGCTTTCAGCATGGTAGAGGAACAATGACAATATTAGGGCTAATGTTTATTGAGCACTTACTGTGAGCTCTCTGTTAAGCATTTCCCGTGTATCCACTCACTTAGAACAACTACAAAGTAGGTCTGGTTGTTATCCCCATTATAGAGATGAAGAAATTAAGGCACAGAGATGTTATTTTCCAAGGTCACACAGCTGGCAGATAGCAGAGCTCTTAACCAGTAAGCTTTCTGTGATGGTCTTTTTGGATCATTTTGCTAGGAAAATGCCCTGAGCTTCATCCAAAATCTACCTTCAAGTGCCTGTTCTCCGATTCTAATTTATCACCCATGAGTATAAAGTTGGTTCATTCTTCCGAATGAAAATGCTCTCTATCCTGTGTCAGATATTTTAAGTCCTCTCTTCTCAAGAAGATAAATATGCTCCAAGTTTTCAGTCAGTGTCTAGTTCTCAGCACAGTGAGATATCAGAAGCCTATTGTCTGGGTCCAGATTCAAGCTCAAAACCTGTGACCCAGAAGATGTTGCTTAAACTCTCGGTGCCTCAGTTTCCTCATTTAGTAATAGTAAATATAAGTTTTGTGATATAATTACTAAACTTGTAATATACACAAAATAGCCCTGTTGTGATGCTTAAATTGTGTATAAGCCAGGCGTGGTGGTACACACTTATAATCCCAGTAATTGAGAGACTGATACAGGAGGATGGCAGGTTCATGGCCAGCCTCAGGTACTTAGTGAAGCACTCCACGACTTAGTGAGACCCTGTTTCAAAATAAAGAATAAAAAATAGGGCTGGGAATGTAGCTTGGAGGTAGACTGCCCCTGGGTTCAATCCCCAGTAACACACACACACACACACACACACACACACACACACACAAATTGTGTGTGTAAAGCAGTTCCAGGAACAGTACAAGAAGGTGTGTAATAGCCAGGAACAGTGGCATGCACCTATAATTAATCCCAGTACTTGGAAAGCTGAGACAGGAGGATCACAGGTTCAAGAACAGGTTTAGTGACTTATCGAGGCCTCAGCAAATTCATGAGACTGTTTCAAAATAAAAAATGAAATAGGGCTGAGGGTGTAGCTTGGAGGTGGAATGCCCCTGGGTTCAATCCCCAGTGTCACCAGCAAAGACAAACAGAAGGTATGTTATTACTGTCAATTCTTCCCCCCAGCCTGGGTCGGGGCCATCCTCTGGATTTCTGTGGTCATTATCGCCCATGACCCCACTAAAGAGCAGTACTGAGAAGTGGATCTGAGACACTGCATGTCCCAGTGACTATAAATAGAACTCATGTTTTACATTTGTATTAGTCTACATTATCTTGATAGAGAGACGACAATGGTGCATTTGATCCCAGGGAGGTTAATTGAGTGACTCTTCCAAAGGTGCTCAGTAAGTCAGTGGTAGAGTTAGGATTGGAATTCCCGGTTCCTGTGGCTTTCTTGCTGGCTCAGCAGACCTACCCTGTGGTTATCACCCTCCTCCCGGGCTATACTGATGCTTCTACTTGTCCTTCTGTGACTGTGTTTGTTCTGTTTCTCTGTAAGCTGCTGTCTGTCCATGATAACACTGGTCTTCAAGTCACTCAAAAATGAACCTGGAAATGACCTTGATCCCTTTCTTTTCTCTGCCAGCCTCCCCACCCCACCCCCACCCCCACCTTTTCCCCAGGCTTCAGTCCAATGGAAGAGAAGCAGGAGATGGCTGTTAAGGATCACTCAGTTAAGAGTTGATTTCCATGTCTTTGCCTAATCTGGTCACTCCCATCCAGGCTTCCTCTTGACCTCCTAGGTGGGTCCACCATCTCCTCCATTGCTCTTCATTCCCTGGCCCAGAACCGAACTTAATAGGAAACTATCAAGATTTTTTTTCTAGCTCCTGAGTGGCGCCCTGTTGGGCCCAAGGCTTGGGAAGTTGCCTCGTATCTTTTGTAGGCTCACAGATAGCATCTCACGGCTCAGAACCAACTCCCAGAGGGCCCCCTGGCATGAAAGTTCCCTTCCAAGAGATGCAAATTTGATCAGAGAGACAAGGATCAAACATCTGATAACGCTGCAGACAGTAGCTAGAGAAAGGCCATTAAGGAACACTTATTGTCAGCGGGGCGGTGCAGAGCAGAAACCCATTAGGGTTTTGTAATTTTTAATTTGTGGAATGAAAGTTGTATATGATGCAGAGCAAAAACAATGATCTGCACGGCTCAGAAAACTTGCCCGACCACACTGTACACGCAAACAACAGAAACAGGAGCTAGAGAAACAGGAAAGACTTCTCTGGATTAGCACACATTTGCCTGCACCCTCGCCCCTCTTCCTTTCTCTCTCCTCCTCCTTCCTCTCCGCAGAACGAGTTTCTGAGGAGTCCCTAGGGAGCCAGGCGGCTGATGTGATGCTGCTGGAGCCCCCCGAGGAGGGGGGGGACGCCGATTTGCATTTTAGCACAATTTCATGTCAAAAATAAAATTCTAAGGAAGGAATTTGAGTTTTTGTTTTGGGGATTTTTGTTTGTTTGTTTGTTTGTTTTGTTTTTTAGTACTGGGGATTGAACCCAGAAGCATTCTACCTCCGAGCTATACCCCCAGCCCAATTTTATATCTTATTTGGAAACAGGGTCTTGCTAGGTTGCTAAGAGCCTTGCTAAGTTGCCAAGGCTGGCTTTGAACCTGTGAGCCTCCTGTCTCAGCCTCTCAAGTACTGGGATTACAAGCGTGCATCACCATGCCATGCTGGAAGAAATTTTGAATATCAATCAAGATGTAAGGAGGAAACTGGGAGATATTAAGTCCCCCCAAGAGCATGTGGGTTATATCCTTGCCCCCTTGCTTGTATTACATTGTCCTAAACTTTAGCATTGCTTTAATTTAGCATTTTACTCCAGCCCTTCTAAATTCCCACCCACTTTGTCTTTCCTTTGGGAAAAATATACATATATTCCATACTTTTGCTCCATTCAATTTTTAAAAAATTTTAATCGTGAAGCCAGGCGTGGTGGTGCCTGATTGTAATCCCAGCATTTGGGAGGCTGAGACCAGAGGATCCGAATTTACGGCCAGCCTCAGTTACCTAGTGAGGCATTCTGCAACTTAGTGAGACCCTGTTTCAAAATAAAGAATTAAAAAAAAAATAGGGCTGGGGATGTAGCTCAGAGGTAGAATGCACCTGAGTTCAATCCCCAGTACCGCAAAAAAATTTAATTGTGAAAAACATGATTCACGTAAAATTCATCGTCATAATCATTTTTAAGTGCATGATTCTATGGTAGGAAGTGCTTTCGCATTCTTCTACAACCATTATCACTACTCACACCCATTCAGTGAAACTAAAAGCTCTGTACTTATTACATAATAATTCCCAATTTCTAAATCTCTCCTCTTTCCCCCTGGGAACCCACATTCTACTTTCTGTCTCTCTGAATATGACTACTCTAAGTACCTCATTTAAACGGAATCACACAGTATATTTGTCCTTTCATAACCGGGTTATTGAACTTGGTTGTCATATCCCACATATGGTAGTATGTGTCAAAATCTCCTTCCTTGTTAAGGCTGAGTAATATTCTATTGCATGTATCACTCATGTTTTGTTTTGCTTATCCACTTCTCCTGTCTAAGGACGCATGGGTTGCTTCCAACTTTTGATGATAGAAATAATGTCACTGTGTGAACATGGGTTTACATGTATCTTTATAAGCCCTGCTTTGAGTTCTTTGGCGGTATATACCTAGAAAGAGAATTGGCAGATCATATGGAAATTCTATTTTGAGGACCCCCTCCCCCATTTATTTTCTATAGCAACCACACCGTTTTACATTACCACAAATGGTGGACAAGTATTTCAGTATCTCCATATATCCTTAACCACACGTTATTTTCTGTTTGTTCAATAGGTATGAGGTGGAATTGCATTGTGGTTTAGGTTTGAGTTTCCCTAATGATTATTGATGTTCAGCACCATTCATATGTTTATTTCTGTTTGTATCTCCTTTAGAGAAATGTCTATATTCAGGTCCTTTACCCATCTTTTAGTGGGACTCCACTTTTATTACACAAACATTACCTAGGCAGCCAGACGTAGCAGAAAGATCCAAGCTCAGATATTTTAGGTTTTGTTTTTAGTTCTTCCCATTAAAATGCCACCTGGCTTTAAGTGCGTGTCTGTACCCATCTGGGCTCAGTTTCCCTCTTGGTTAACATTCTCAAAGTCCCTTCCAGGTGTGAAGTCCTGGATGCCAGGAAAGAGTCAACCATCAGCTCTGGAGTGTGTATTGTGTGCAGACTCTTCAAAATCATGTCCCAGAGCTCAGTGCTTCTGTTTCTCTTAATTCTCTTAGGTGTTTGATGGATTTTTTGACAGTATTTTTACTAAGAAGCAGTCGCCATGAGATTATACCTCCTGAAGGGTCAGCATTTTACTAGACCAGATTTTCTGCTTAAATTGCTTGACAGCTTCCCTTAATAGCAGAACAGTACACTATGCTGAGAAAACCCGTGCTCGACAATTTAAAGAGTATCGCCAGCCCCTGTATATACATGATACACGCATCTTGAATAATCACTATTGTATGACAGAAAGTAAGCACACTCCAAGAGTTAAAGATGAGAAAGCTAGAACTTTCCAGTAAATATATATAAATATATATTATAAGTATAATATAATATATATATATAATATATATATGTGGAAGCAGTGGTTGAGATGGGATCTCACAGGTGGTGGGTATGGGGTGGAGCTTGAAGAAGGGCATTATGGGCCAGATGACCAAGTGCCAGTGTTCAGCACATGTCAAGATTGTCCCCTGGAGTGAGAATGTCACATAGGGGCAAGGAGCAATGGGTGACACAGAGAGCCCAGGGTCAGATGGCAAAAGCGTTGCATCTCAGATCTCCCAAGTCTTCTCAAATGATAGGATGATGGCAATGCCCGTCCCAACAGGTTGTACTCAGTACAAAATGCTCAGGTCAGCCCAGACATATGGCAAATGCCTAAACCCTTGCTCAAAACATATTTTCCTCATGCTGTTCTTGAGTCTTGGATTTAGATGTTCTTCAAAATATACAATTTAGCAGGAATAATAAGGCAAATAATGTATTTGTTAAAAGCTATCTTCCCATGACAGGGTTTCTAAGTTCTTTAGCAGAATGTGAACATACACAAAAGAAAAGAAAAAGAATTACAGTATATGCAGAAAAATCATAGGATTTAATATTTTAAGGGTTTCCAGAAGGAGAATTAAACCAACTCTGCTGGTCAGAAAGTCAAGAGTAACGATATCTCTTATAAGAAATATGTTTTTGATCGAATTTATTAACTTAGTCTATAACTTCAACAGCCTTTATTATAGACCATTGAGAAATGGAATGATACTCTTAAGATGCTATTTTATTTCATGGTCATTATCTCCAATTTTTTGTGTAGTTACAACCATTCTTTGACTACCAAATTCTCTATAACCATTGACTTTATTTGCTTCTTTCTTTCTGCTTCTGCTATTTGTGTGTAGTGACAATACCAATCACGATGATTATACAAGTGTTCACAAAGAATAGGACTTAGATACTCACCCTTCAGAATGGAGGCTGTTCACAGCATTGTAGAAAGATTTTGGAGATTCCCAGTCATGCCAGATCACATGGAGGTTCTGAGGTCCCAGGGAAGGATCAGGAATGGCTCCACCAGGCTATGGAGAAGGACTTTCATGGGGCTCAGGAACAGTGGTTACCTACAAACTGGGAGGAAAATGTTCCAGTATTTTAACAACCTCTCTACAACTGAGTATCTTTGATTCTAGAAAGTAGGTTAATATTACTTGGTCTCCAGTTTTCTATTGGTCTGTTGTCTAACAGTATTTAGAAGATAATAAAACAGGTTGCATTATTTATTTTGTTATCATTGTCATCAAACCTTCCCTACATAACTAGAAATAGATGGTTATATTTGGAGGACAAAGAGCCGCAGCTGTAGAAGAGTCTTTTTCACTAGGCATGGTCGTATGCACCTGCTTTCTCCTGCTCACCATATTGGGAAATCTGTGAGAGCAAAGGCAAGCCTCATTTCCAACACCTGGCTCCCGGCTAGGCACATTGGATGTGATGGATAAATGTTTGTGAATGCATGAACAAGCCTATTATCAGTTCTTTAGGGTGCAGAGCTAATTAAAAACATAAAAGCCGAGCTGGGCATGGTGGCGCACGCTTGTAATCCCAGCATTTGGGAGGCTGAGACTGGAGGATCCAGGTTCTCGGTCAGCCTCAGCTACATAGTGAGGCACTCCCCAACTTAGTGAGTCCCTGTTTCAAAATAAAGAATAAAAAATAGGGCTTGGGGTGTAGCTGAGAGGTAGAATGCCCCTGAGTTCAATCCTCAGTACCGCAAAACAAAACAAAAACCCATAAAAGCCCATTCTCTCTCTCTCTCTCTCTCTCTCTCTCTCTCTCTCTCTCTCTCTCTCTCTCTGGTGGTCCTGGAGATTGAACCCAGAGGCATTCTATTTCTGAGCTAACCCTATTTTATTTTTGAATCAGGGTCTGGCTAGGTTGATGAGAGTCTCACTTCCTCCTAGGGCTGTTCTCAAATGTGTGATCCTCCCAAGTATTGGGATTATAGGTGTGCACTACTATGCCCGGCTTAAAAGCCCATTTTCTACTTCCTTCACGTAAATATGTTTCAGTTTTCTGGTTCTTCATTTACCTGTTGGGATGCTGAGGTGGTCTGTATACCCAACAACTGTCATCTTATTGTGAGAGCACTCACATGCTTGCTTTCTGCTGCAGTGAGCACCAGGCAGCTCTGTTCAAAGTATTTTGGCATGCTCAGCCCCAAAATAATTCCTAGAGAGAAAAAAAAAAGCCCTTGGGTTTAAATAACCCCATCTGATGGAAGTAGAAAAGAGAAAGTGGCAGGAATAAAAATGTGTTCAGATAGAATTAAAATTAAATTAGAGCATTAGGGGAGCAGATGTCCTTGTGTATTCAGAGGTGAAAAAATATATATGCAATTTATGTCTAATGAAAAGCGATGAGGTGAACAAGAATAGCAAGGATAGGAATGAGAGAAAGATCCATGCACAAGAAAGCTTGCAGGGAGGGGGAGGGGCTGCCTTGGAGGTATTTATATTCAATGCAAACAGGTTTTCCTGGGCTCTGGAGCATGAATTTTTATCATGCTCTCTCCTCAACTTCAATCACTTCACTTATATTAGGCAAACAATTTCTTGATGTTGAAATCAGTATGTGCTGGTAGCTCTGGAATCGCCAGGCAAAATTCAAAAGGCGCGAGTCTCCCTGGGAAAGGAAGAAAGGGAGAAAGACGCCAACCCAACTCAAGGCTCCCCGTTCAGTCAGACGCAACACCTTTTTGTCATTCTTCATGACTTCAAAACACACCTGTTCCCAGGCGGAATTAAAAGCCCAGCTCACATAGCTCGGTGTGCTCACGAGTAGACAGTGTGCCTTGTCTCAGAGTCAGAACACATCCTTCCACAGGGGACAGGGGAGTTATTCCCACGGGGGGAGATGATTCTTAATGAATAAAGGTCCAAATGAGATTCATTCCATTCCTGCTGCTTAGTGAGACCGTCCTAGAGAAGCGACCTCACGAGCACTGGTCCATGCGTGCTGGGTTCCTGGAGGTCAAAACATCAAGACCTTTGGTGGCTTCACTGATGGCACGGTCCTTGTTGACTTGGAATAATCAGCACGTGGCAATGGTTGAAGGAGAATGGCTGAGATATCAATCATGAAGAAGGTAGCTGGCAGGGCGGTAGACAAAAATCTGTGCCTCGGTGGGATGTTCTCTGAGTCCTGGCATCTGTTCCCAGGCAGTATCTGAGTTTTCCTCCAGCTCACTCCTGCAAAATGCGTAATGATAATTGCAAGCACTTGAAACCCACTGGTTCCTAAGGATTCATTAACACCAGATGACGGGAAAACCTTGAACAACCTGGCTAGACCGAGCAGTGAGAGGTCCAGGGCTCACCTGGATGAGAGACAGTTGGGTAAAGGAGGAATCAGGGTGTGTTCAGAATAAATCGAAGCTGTTAGTATTCACCTCTTGACCCCCATGTCTCTAAGAGCCTGAGAGCATGGATCCGAAAGCTGATGACCACGGAGTTCAATACTGATGACTACGGAGTGGTTATTTTCTTGTTTTTTAAAAAGATTTTCCCATGAAAACATTATGGAAAGAGACTGGTAGATTTCCTGAGAAGTCTCTAGTCCTAAAAAGAATTGTTTTTTATGAACGTCCCTCAAAATCTCTTTGATTGCCAGGTACGGTGGCATGCACCTGTAATCTTTAAATCTAGTACTTAGGAGGCTGAGACAGGAGGATTGTAGGTCCAAGGGCAGCCCCAGCTACTTAGCATGACCCTCAGCACCTTAGCAAGACCTTGTTTCAAAATAAAAATAAAAAGAGCTGGGGAGGTAGAATACCCCTGAGATCAGTCCCCCGTACCCAAACAAAACACAACAAGCTTCATTTTTTAATTTCCTTTTACATAGTTGAGAAGGACATTGTATTCTGGGCTTTGCTATGGTAGTTTGTGACTGTGAGTTTTAACCTGATTTGAGTCCTCATTCTTAATAATTCTTTTCCCTTTGCCTTCCTTGTCACTAGCCAGCTGGTCATGTCTTACACTTTTCC
>PVLC010037826.1:0-15093 GCA_004027655.1 Graphiurus murinus
TATATACCCAGTAGTGGAATTGCTGGGTCATATGGTAGATTCACTCCCATTCGTCTGAGGATCCTCCATACTGTTTTCCACAGTGGTTGCACAAGTTTGCACTCCCACCAACAATGTATTAGGGTTCCCACTTCTCCACACCCTCGCCAGCAGGTGTTGTTGTTCGTGTTTTTTATGATTGCCATTTTGATTGGAGTTATGTGAAATCTCAGGGTAGTTTTGATCTGCATCTCCCTGATTGCCAATGAGTTCTTAGCAATAAAAATCATGCAGGAGGCAACACAATACCTGACTTTAAACTCTACTACCAAGCCACAGTAATAAAAACAGCATGGTATTGGCACAAAAACAGACACATAGACCAATGGAGCAGAATAGAAGACTCAGAAACAGATCCACAGACTTACAGTCAACTGATTTTTGACAAAGGAGCCAAAAGTATACACTGGATAAAAGATAGCCTCTTTAACAAATGGTGTTGGCAAACTGGTTAACCATATGCAGGAAACTGGAAATAAACCCCACTTTCTCACCCTGCACAAGAGTCAACTCAAGGTGGATCAAGGACCTGGATGTCAGACCGGAGACCTTGCAGATACTTGAAGAGGGCATAGGACCAACACTTGAACATATAGGCACAGGTAAAAACTTTCTCAACAAGACCCCAAAAGCACAAGCAGCTCAAAGGAAGATCAATATATGGGATTGCTTTAAACTGAGAAGCTTCTGCAGAGCAAAGAACCTCAACAGAGAGCCTACAGAGTGGGAGAAAATTTTTGCCAATTACACTTCAGATAGAGGTCTAATATCTAGGATATACAAAGAACTTAAGAAAATCGCAACTAAGAAAGCAAATAACCCAATCAAAAAATGGGCAAAGGATCTAAATAGACACTTCACAAAAGAAGAAATACAAATGGCCAATAAATGTATGAGAAAAAAAAGGTTTTTGAGTGGGGTGTAGTGGCTCACACCTGTAACCCCAGTACTTGAGAGGCTGAGAAAAGAAAGGTTTGAGGCCAGTGTCAGCAACTTTGGGAGGCCCTCTGCAACTTAGTAAAACTCTGTTTCAAAATAAGAAATAAAATAGGGTTGGGAGTTTAGCTCAGAGGTAGAATGCCATAATATTTATTTATTTCATTCCATAAATAAATAAATAATTTTATATTCTTGGATAGCAAGTCTAGTTTTCTTCTTTCTGAATATGAATGCTAAATAAAAATACTTCTGTTCAGCTCTCTGTGTTCTCCCAGAGAATTACCAAAATTTTCTGAACAGGTGTTCTTATTCTTTTGCATGCTCTTCTATGGGATGGAACTGGAGACCTGGGAAGTGTGTGCACAGGTCCCTATGCTTGAGCATGCATGTGTCTCTCCAGTGCAGGAATATTAGCACCCAGGAATATTTGGAAGTGATCTTTGCCACAAGCTAGTTGACCAACCTCCTTGCTATCCAGGTCATGTTTGCAAATTTAAGCTCAAATGTGTGTGAGAGACAACGCTGTAAATGTCTTGCTACAGGTTGGATTTTTTTTTTCTTTCTTTCTTACTGGTGGTTGAACCCAAGAGCCTTCTACCTCTGAGTTATACTTCCAACCTTTTTTTATTACTATTTTATTTTATTTTTATCTTGAAACAGGGTCTTGCTACGTTGCTGAGGCTGGCCTCAAACCAGCAATCCTCCTGTTTCAGCTTCCTAATTACTGAGATTATAGGTGCACTTCAGTTAGGGTCTTGAGTGTCCCCCAAAGGCTCCCCTTGTGTGGAAGGCTTGGAAGGAGCTGGAACCTTTAAGAAGCAGGATGTAGTGGAAGGAAGTTAGGCTGAAGGGGATACTGAGACTCCAGCCTTTTCTTTCTCTCTGTTTCCTAGCTGCCACCAGGACACACATTCCCACCATTTTGACGTCTCTGCCCACGGACCCAGAAGCAATGGGACAACCATGGATTGAAATGTCCCAAACTGGGAACCCAAATAAGCCGTTCTCTTTTTAAGCTGGTTTACTGGTTTATCTCAGGTATTTTGATGCAAAACTGGTAACACCAGGCCAGAGCCAGACCTAAAAAGGAACTTCGCCTTCCTCTTCCTCTTCTGCAGTACTGGGGATTTAGTCTGGGTGCACTCTAATCACTGAATTACATCCTTAGCCACCCCCCTCCTTCTCCTTTTTTTTTGAAACAGGGTCTCACTAAGTTGCCCAGGCTGGTCTGAAACTTGGCAATCCTCCTACCTCAGACTCCTGAGTAGCTGGGATTACAGATGTGCGCCACCACACCTGGCCTGGTTTCCTTCCTTTTAAAGACTCCCTGAAGCCGGGTGTGGTGGTGCACGCTTGTAATCCCAGCCTTTGGGAGGCTGAGACTGGAGGATCTGGGTTCGAGGCCAGCCTCAGCTACCTAGTGAGGCACTCCACAACTTAGTGAGTGCGGGGGTCCAGCCCTCAAGGCAGTGGAGTTGGGGGTCCTTCTACAGGTGTGGATTGAGACAAGGTCTCGAGAATATGCTCACACTGAACGCAGTGAAGAAGTGTATCTGTTTTATTGTTTGTTAGTAGCTGTTTTATACTATTTTTTTTGCAATGAGACATATAGAACAGGAATTTCCACAGACCTGTCCCTCCAAAGGTCATTCTCAATCAGTCAAGGTTACAACACGTATATAAAAATTCTTTTAGTACATAAAAATTCTTAAAAATACAACACGTATGTAAAAATTCTTTTCCATTAGTTAAAATTTTTACTATTTGTTTAGCTCCTTTAAGCAGTGTTCTTATCTTATCTCAGGTAGCTAGAGGGTTAATATATCCTGTAAAATTCCAGGGAGACTAGGTGGGAGTGGGCAAAAGATAAACTTGCAAAGCCTGTTTCTTGACTAATGCTTATAAGAGGTTAATGAATTCTTTATATGGGTTTGTTTTGAAGCATTGCTTTTTCAGCTAATATTAAGAGATCACTATCTGCCGGCCACATGTTTCTAAGAAATTTTCCTTTATAATTAATGTAAAAGCAAAACCCAAAGCACCTAAAATTTCCAGAATATAATAATGCAAAGTGGGATATGCCACGCATTCCTTCTTTTGGAATCATCTGCTTTGCAGGACTCCAGCGGACTGAGACTTGCTCAAGACCCAGCTATTAAGGAGCTGTGGCAAGTGAGACGCTGTTTCAAAATAAATAATAGAAAAATAGGGCTGGAGGTATAGCTCAGGGATAGGATGCCCCTGAGTTCAATCCCTAGTACCACAATAAATAAATAAATAAATAAATAAATAAATAAATAATTAAAAAAACAAAGACTCCCTGAGACTGGCTATGATGGCACATGCCTGTAATCCCAGTGACTCAGGAGGCTGAGGCAGGAGAATCTCAAGTTCCAGGCTATCCTTTTCAGCTTAATGAGAACCTATTTCACAATTTAAAAAAAAATAAGAATAATTAAAAAAAAGCTGAGGAGGTAGCTCAGTGGTAGAGCAACCCTTGGGTTCAATCCCCAGCATTGAGAGGGGAAAAAAGACTCCATGAGAAAGAGAGTGTTCACAGACACCCTGATGAGCAAGAGGTAGCACAAGGGAGATGTGCTGGCCAAGCAGAGGAGTGACGATAACGAGGAGCAAATGCTCAGCCATTCTGGATTTATCTTCCACACAGTTCTGATTCTGCTGGCCCACAGGAAGGACTGACTGTGGCCCCTAACATTGCCAGAGCAGCTCCCCATGGTGAGCCCCAGGGTCAGTGCTGGGCTCTGTGACTTTCTACTTTGCTAGAAAATTGGGGATGGGACAGCAGGGTGGCCAGTCCCCAGGACAAGCCTGCAGCTGTCTTTAGAGGTCACCTCACCTGGTCCTGTGCATGGACACATTGACAACCACACCCCTTTCAAAAGCTCTGCTTGTGTCTGAGTGAGTGGCCATGTGGGACTCAGTTTTCCACCCCAAAGTGGTGGTAAAGCCATTAGATGATGCAGACAATTCAAGAAGTGTCTCCAAGAAGTGCTAACATGCAGAAAGCAGTTATAGGATTTGTTTCTTTTGTTGATGCCTATGCATAATTTTATCTTTGTGGTTTCCAAATATATGATTTTTTTTATAACTAAGAAAATGCATTTAAGCCAGGCATGATTTATGTTAAGCTGGGCCCAGTGGTATAGGCCTGTAATACTAGTACTTGGGAGGGATAGACAGGAGCATTACATGTTCAAGGCCAGCATGCTGTAATTTAGTGAGATCCATTGAAAAAAGGGGCTGGGGATGTCTCTCAGTGGTAGAATGCCCCTGGATTCAATCCTCAGTACCACAAAAAAAAAAAAAAATTAAAGAAAGAAAACAGGAAAATATATTTATGTTACAACTAAGTGGGGACCATGGCACACACCTGTAATTCCAGCTACTTGGGAGGCTGAGGCAGATCACAAATTCAAGGTGGTCAGCCTGGGCAACTTAGTGAGACCCTGTTTCAAAATAAAAATTTTAAAAGGGTTGGGGTTTCACCTAGAGGTAAAATACTCCTGGGTTCAATTCCCAGTACCAAAAAAAAAAAAAAAAAAAAAAAAAAATGCCGCAGGCACAGCTCAGAATTAGAACAGCAAGTCTCTGGGTTCAATCTTCAGTATTGAAACAAGAAAAACTACAGACTTAGAATCTTTGTGTACTTAATAATCACCTTTTAAAAAGATTATGTAGTACACTGGTGTCATTCTACAAATTGTTTGGAGTCATACTGTCGAGCTTCATATCTATTAGCTACATGTGGCTATTAAGTACTTGAAATGTATAAAATATACAACCAATTTCAAAGACAGTATAAATAAGAGTACGATATCTCAGTAACCATTTATAATGATCATATTTTGAAATGATAATAATTTGGATATATAGGATTAAGTAAATTATTAGAATTAACTTCATCTAGTTAGCTATTAGAATTAATTTTTACATTTTTAGTGTGATTACTAGAAAAAATTTCAGCTACATATGCGATGTTCTATAAGGAAAGGCTAGGGCTCCCCTTCTCAATGAGGGAAGGAGGCCCCGGGCCTGCACAATGCTCCAATAGCTATGGCCTCGCCACCTGCTTCTCACCGTGCTTTTGAGAACAGAAATGAGCTGTGCCATGGGCACAGGGGTTCTTTTTGGGATGATGAGAGTATTCTGGAACTAGATATGGTATTGGTTGCACAATATTGTATACATACTAAATGTCACTAAAAGCAAATTTTATGTTATGTGTATTTTACCACAATAAAAAATTACTTTCAAGCTGGGTGTGGTAGCATCCACTTGTAATTTTTGCACTTGGGAGGCGGAGACAGGAAGATCACAGGTTCAAGGCCAGCCTCAGCAATTTAGCAAGGCCCTCAGTAAAGACCCTGTTTCTTTCTTTCTTTCTCCTTCTTCTTCTTCTTCTTCTTCTTCTTCTTCTTCTTCTTCTTCTTCTTCTTTTTTTGGGGTACTAGGGGTTGAATTTAGGGGAATTATACCTCTGAGCTACACTCACAGCCCTATTTTTTTTGTTGTTTTAATTTTGAAACAAGGACTTAGTAGGTTGCTGAGGCTGGCTGTGAACCTGTGATACTCCTGTCTCAGTATCCCAAGTACTGGAATTACAGACATGTGCCACTACAACCAGCTGAGATCCTGTTTCTAAGTAAAAAAAAAAAAAAAAAAAAAGGGCTGGGGTGTAGCTTAGAGGTAGAATAACTGCTGGGGTTAAATTACTGTGTGCCTATACACAAACACAAACACACACACACACACACGCACAATTACCTTCATGTCTCACATTATACTTCTGTTGTACAATATTTGCTTAAAATAAAGAGGTAAAAGCTGGGCGTAGTGATGCACACCTGTAATCCTAGTACTTGGGTGTCTGAGGTAGGAGGATCCCAGGTTTGAGGCCAGCCTCAGTAATTTAGGAGACCCTTAGCAACTTAGTGAGACCCCTTTTTTCAAAATAAAAAATTAAAAAAGCTAGGGGTGTAGCTCAGAAGTAGAATGCCTCTGGGTTCAATTCTAAGTATCCAAAATAAATAAAGAAGTGGAGAGTATGGTTTTGCTTAAAATAGTGTCTTCAGAAATGGAGGAAAAAGTGAAAGACACACTCTGGCATGCAGATAGCTGGAAGAGGTTGGAACTCTTTTCTCTCTCCCTTTGAGAAAGATATTCACATGTATTTATGTTTCCTTCTGTCTTCGCAGCTCGCTCTTTACAGCGTCTTTCTCTTGTTTATCTCATTTCACTTTTCCTCCCTCCTTGGGTACTTGGCATTCTGCCCCCTGCTACGTTTCTCACTAAGATAATTCTTTAGCTAAAACTCCTCATGGTTTATGCAGTATAAGGACTTATGATCGCCACAGTTGAAAATAAGTAGATACCTATATCAGATTAATACGGCTCTCCCTTTCCCACCCCAAACACTGTTGATTACGAAAAACCTTTTCTGTGTATCTTTGGAAGCCAGCTTCTTAAAGGTAAACCCCATGAAGCCAAGTTGATGCACAGCGCTGGAAGTCAGGATGGTTACCCTGGTGGGCAGGAGGAGGTGGGGAGTGATGGCTCAGGGTGTATCAAAGGGCTCCTAGAGACATTCTGTTACTGACCCAAGTGCTCATTTACCTGAGCAAAACCACTTTGTGAAAGAGTATTGAGCTTGTGAATTGTGTTCTTTTCTCAATGTATGTAACACAACAATAAGAAGTTAAAAAAATAAGAACATCTCACCCCATGAGTGCGTTTTTTTTGGAGGGGGGGCTTGTTTGTTTTTGAGTGAAAAGCCAATAGCCCCTGAGTGGAGTGAGTGAATAAGATGATGGAACTTGTTCGTTCCATGAGAATGGCTACCGAGGGGCTCTGGGTCCCTTCCTGTGGGGACAGGGACTGACAAGATCTGTCCAAGAAGCCTGCCAAGGTGGCCTGTGGAAGTCCCTTCATGTGATCCTCAAACTTGAGATTTGTGAATGAGTGACCCCTCTCCCACACACAGTTCCCCTCAGGACCTCCTGTGAGTCTGTGCTCTCCACTGGGGTACCCACACAGAGAGACCAGGGCAGGAGAGACCAGATTTTTATATTTATTTAAAATCTTGACCCACAGTATTCAGGGAGGGAGGGACAAGAGAGTGAGGTGTTGTGCACCAGGAGACTGGCTCAGTAAGACACTCAGGAATGCCGCACTTTTAGGATTCTTTCCTTGCTGTAAATAGACACCCTGGGGAGAGGAGGGGAGCTCCGTAGACCAGGCCTGGCCCTTATCACCTGCGGAAATCCTGTGTGGTGGTAAATACAGCTCTCAGCAGAGCCTGGAGAAGAGATTACTAGGAGCAGAGAGGGCTGAGAATGGTAATGTGGGAGGTTATTGGCCAGAGAGTGGCCGGGAAACCAGGGACCAGGGGGAGTGGGGTTGAAGGAGCATAGGCGGAAACAGGGAAGGAAAAATAAATAAATGAGATAAGCAACTTCATTTGCTTCCTGCCTCATTGCCCTTTTGTTTTGTGTCCAGGGCTCTAGTCTCCCGAGGTCTCCTGTTCTGGGGACAGCAGCCTGCAGGCCGACTTTGAGAACCTCCCTCTCTGACCTTTGCCCACTCCACCTGCCCTATGCATCTTGTACAGCAAACTTCCATGTGGCCATGGAACCTGTTTCCCAGAGCCAGCCCCTGGGCAGAGCTTCCACAAACTCAGACCCCGCCTCTACCTCTCTCTCCATGAGCAAAGACACAAGGCCAGGTGCCTGGCTGCTCCCTGCACCAAATGTGGGATCTCTGGAGGAAGTGGATCAAGAGAGCTTAATAACAAGCCTAGTATGGTGGTGCACATCTGTAATTTCACTACTTGGGAGGCTGAGACACGAAGATTGCAGGTTCAAGACCAACCTCAGCAACTTAGTGAGACTTTTAGCAATCTAGTGAGACCCTGCTTCAAAACAAAACAAAACAAAACAAGATAGATAGATAGATAGATAGACAGATAGATAGATAGGCCTGGACATGTAGCTTGGAGGTAGATGGCCCCTGGTTTCAACCCCCAATAATGTACATACAGGCTTAGCATGTTCTAGTTCCTTGGTCTAATCATCACTACCAAAAAGATAATGCTACAATAAAATTAACAAAAACAAAAGCAACACCAAAAAGCCAATATTGGCATGTGGAGAACTTTTCCTTTTCTTGGCTCGCACTGGAAACGACAGATTGGCCCATGATGAGGTGCTGATGCCTAGTCCTGCCTGCCTGCTGCAAGCCAAGGGTCCAGGTTCCAACATCAACACCAGCTGGTTCTGTTGGAGAATGTTGGAGCTCAGGAGGCAGGCCAGAGGGACTGGAAGGTGTCAGAAAGAGCATCTGTCCACACTTCTGCTATGTGACCAAGACAGGTTTCCCTATCTTTGTGGATTCCATTCGCACATCCAGAAATCAGGCAGAATGGCAATGCCTACCCATAACACTTGGGCATAGAATAGCATAATACTAATAAGTGTAAAAGCACTTTACAAATGGCAGGGTGCCCAAATGTTAGTTATGTGGCAGGGGCCTTTAGTCTGTGTGCCAGGAGATGTATGGAAAGTGAGTTGTTACCAGTAACTTGAAGAACTTATGTTTGCAATGGTTTGCTTTTACTTTAGAAAATCTTGATGGGAGGATCATCACCTTGGTTAATCAATTGACCCCACCACCACAAAGAGCTCATACCATAGAGTTACCTGAGACAGAAACAGCGCAGCTGAAAAACAAAGTTTGCAATGTGGAGTGCCTGCCCTTCAGGGTTCCCACTTGAAATCTTTGTTCCACACACGGGACATTGCTGTCCCGCTCAGCCATGTGACTATACCAGTGATGGGAATGGTTGCACCAAACTCACTTCTTCCAAGCAGTCAGAGCCTTTGGAAGTCATGTGGAGATTGGGTGCTTCAACCCAGGCCGGTGAGTCACCTCTGTGCAAGACCTGCCTCTTCAAACACAGTCCCCAATGTGAAGAGGAGATGGAGGTTCCAGGCTGGTGTTTGGAGAGAGACAAGGTCAAGAGTAACTTTGTTTCCCTCTAAAAGGTCTCCATGAAAACTGTGAGTTACTAGAGTCAGGGGTGGCTTCTTAGAGCATCTTTAGCCATCACTAAATGCTTATTGGGCCCCTCCCATTGGCCAGGCACTGTGCTCATTATGAGCAGAGCAGACATGGGCATCGCAGCCACCCATGGAGCTTGCTACACAGCAGGGAAGCCTAGTGTTAAGTAGTGAATCACACAAATATTTAGCAGTGTGATGAAGCAAGAGTGCAGGGGGTCGAGGGGACATTTCAACTGAACCCTGAAGGATGACCACCTCAGCCAGTGATGGCAGCTCAGGTCAGAAGTGAAGAAGAGTAGCTGGGTGTGGGTGCACAGGCCTGTAATCCCAGTACTTGGGAGGCTGAGACAGGATTGCAGGTTTGAGGCCAGCCTCAGCAACTCAGTGAGACTCAGCAACCTAGTGAGACTTTGTTTCAAAATAAAACTAAAATAGGCCTGGGGATGTAGCTCA
Source organism: Graphiurus murinus (assembly GCA_004027655.1). NCBI lineage: Eukaryota > Metazoa > Chordata > Mammalia > Rodentia > Gliridae > Graphiurus > Graphiurus murinus. Next base: position 9,510 of record PVLC010037826.1, read on the forward strand.
GAGGTAGAATGCCCCTGTTATGGTGGAGTGGGGCTCTACCCACTGGAAAAACTGGCAAAAGATTACTAGGCCTAAGTTTCGGTTTCCCTGGCAACAAGATTCCACCAATCCCGCCTAAACTGCTTGCTCTTTGTTGCTCTTTCCCAGCTCACATGAAAAATTCCCGCCTGTGTAACCTAACACTATAAAAGGCTGAACAAAGCCAAAGTCCGAGTCCTTGTCAAGACTCCACTGCCTTGGATGAGACTCGGACCCTAGCTCGAGCTAGCAATAAACTTCCTACATGCTTTTGCACTATCTCATGTGGAGTGATGACTCTTTGGGTGGGTTCCAGGATGAGAGCATAACAGCTACCAATAAATAAATAAATAAATAAATAAATAAATAAATAAATAAATAAATAAATAAATAAAATAGAAGTGGGGAAGAGTATTCCAGGCAAAAGGGACAGCATATGCATACAAATCCCTACCTGGGAAGGGACATGACAACCAGGGAGTCTACCTATGCCCAGCTCATCCTGCTTGCTCACCCTGACACTTTCTTCCTCTGGAACGCTGTAGTTGGAGTTATCTTGAATGACATGTAGATGTGCTTAGTCTGTATCTAATTACAAAACTGTCCCAATCAGTACTTTTTCTCATTTCAGTAGTAAAACTTGCCCAGTCCTTTTTGTTCCCCCTTCTCGCCCCAAAAGAGAAACTCTAAGAAATACACACGCTCTGAGTTTATAATAGTTATTATGACTCATGCCGATTTGAAGCCTAGAATTTAATGGAGATTTTCCTAAATTCCTTGGGGAATTGAAGGGCTTTTTCCCACCAGCCATAGAAGGAGGATTATAAAAACACATTTCTTCATTTTAAAAGGAAGGAAGAAACCTGGCTTCAAAGTTCCGATTATCTGAAAAGCAGAACCCTTGCTGCATCTGGTCATCCTGCCTCCCGGCACCCGCCTTTTCTCCCTCATTCCCTTTTACTTTATTTCTCTGGTGTAGTAACAGGTCAAATAGAGAAGGGATTATTCTTAGTCTAGGCTCTGGCCCTTGCTGTTGACCTTGGCCAAGACACTCCCTGTCTCACACCTCTTCAAATGTAAAAGGAAGGGCTGGGTCACTGGACTCTGCAACTATAACATTCAGGATTCTCAGCCAAAGAGGCTGTTGTTCCAGTTCCCATATGAAAAGCTGAGTTGATTGAAAATCTTTTTCAGGAGGGAAACTGAAGTTTAAGGCCTCCTCATTCTCAGAGATGACCTTGAAAGGAGCTAATTTAGGCTTCAGTAAGACTGGCGTTCTGCTGCAGTCCAATCTTCTCTTCCCAGCTTGGCTGAGCCCTAGGCTCATCCATACTGCCCTACAGACACTTAGAAATGTAGGAATCCTTCTCTGGTTTTCCCAGTATTCCTTCTGTTCTGTATATGGATCTCCTGTGAATGTCCAGACCAGGAATTTAATTCCTCCAAGATCCATAATCCAAGTGAGGGAGGAGGTCTGAGTGAGGGACATTGGCCTACGCACTGTGACAGGCAGGACCAGGGCCAACTTGGGGCTCGTGCACATCTAAGAACTGTGTTGGCCAGGGTTCTCCAGAGATACAGAACCAATGGACTGTACAATAAGGAGATTTTGTTGTTTTATGAGACTTGGCTCAAACAAATATGGATCTCAGAAGACCCATCACCTGCTGTCTGCAAGCTGGGGACCAGGGAAGTCAGTGGTTCATTTCAGTCTGAATTTGAAGGCCTGAGTACCAAGCCGATGTCTGAGGACAGGAGACAATGGATGTCCTAGCTTGAGAAGAAAGAGAACTCTCCCTTCTTCTCTTCATTCTTTTCTAGCCCTCAATGGGTTAGTTGATGTCATCCACACTGTTGAGGGTAGAGCTTCTGTACTCAATCTACTGACTGGAATGTGATCTCTTCCAGAGACATCCTTTCAGATGCACGGGAAATAATGTCTAACCAGCTGTCTGGGCATCCCTGATCCCACTCAAGTCAACACACAACATTATCACAGGTCTAAGTTCCAACCAGTCAGAACCATTCTGAAGTGTGCATACAGTGTTGCCAGCTATTTTGATATCATGAGAGATCAGCATTTTAGAGTAAGATGTTGCTGTATTTTGTTTGTTTGTTTCTTTGTTTAGTGGTGCTGTAGATTGAACCCAGGGGCATTCTACCTCCAAGTTACAAACCCAGCCCTATTTTATTATTATTATTATTTTTGAAACAGGGTCTTGCCAGGTTGCTGAGATGGTACTCAAACCTGTGATTAGCCTACCCACTATTGGATTACAGGCATGTGCCACCACACCTGCTCACTGTATTTTTAAAAAAAGCACACAACAAGAACCAAAGATAAAGTCTGTGGATCAAAGATAAAAGTTTGTAGATAAAAGCCTGCGGGTTTATAAAAAGTACCTGAGCCTTTATCCATTCTACACTGTATTTAAAATCTGTAATGCTGAGCTATGCATTTGTTCATTAACAATTATTTGTCATCTACTGTGAGCTGGTATTAAGTAGAATGCTGGGGAGAATAGATAACTAAGACCCAATACACTTTTAAATAAAGAACATCACAGTGATGTGATCAATGGCTGCTGAGCTAGATGTCTGTCTTCTGTGTTTCCACAGCACCCACCCAAACATACCTCCATCATGGCATGTGATGCACTGGTCAGAAATTCACGAGTTCTTGGGCTGTCTTCTCAGCTACTTGACCACTGGAACCAAATCCTTTAGTCCTGTATGCCAGCATCTTATGCAGCCTGATGTATCATAGTAACTTCAAAGAGGTATACTGCCCATCAACTGAAGCAGAGAAAGTCACAGGAGATCTCTCTGGGCCTCAATTCTGATTTTATAGACCCTTTTTACCCAAAAAGCTAATGATAATTGTTTAAAATTAGGATTCTTTATTTCTGTCTTCTACCTGAATGCCACCACTGAGAAAAAATAATCTACAGAAGCAAGTCATAGAAATAAATGGGAATAAAAGCATTGTTTCTGAAAGCCAAGAACACTCATTCAAAAAATGTCAAGGTGAGTAGCATACCCCATTATACAGATGAGAACCTTAAAGGATAGATTTTAAAAATCAGCTTCAAGGTGAGGTCTCCGTATAGTGAAAAAGACCAGCTTCTGGATCATTGGTGCACCTGGGACCACTCCGCTTGGGGCCTCAGTATCCCCCAATGTAAAAGGAGAGGTGATTAGAGGATTCCTAGCATCACTTCTGGCTTTCATGGTCTGTGCTTCCTGACAACCAGTTGCCTCTTTGGAGACCACCTTGCCTGGTGGGAGGAAAAACACCACACACAAATGTAGCGTCAAGCAGGATGTGGTGACGTACACCTGTAATCCCAGTACTTGGGAGGATAAGGCAGGAAGATCACAGGTTAGAGGACAGCATCAGCTACTTAGTAAGACCCTGTCTCAAAAAAAAAAAAAAAAAAAAAAGCTGAGGTTGTAGCTCAGGGGTAGAATGCCCTCGGGTTCAATCCCAGTATAAAAACAAGAACAAAACTCACAAGAACAAACAAACAAAAAACCAAGGAGATAATCATGTCTTCCTCTGCCAAGAATAGCCAGAGCTCTGCTCTACACAGGACAAAGAGGTGAGCAATGAAGCTATTGGAAATTTCCCCTCCTTCTCTCTTCCTCAGCAACTTTAGGGTGGCTCCAAACATATTGAAATGCAAAGAAGAGCACAAATAGACTGTAGCAGAGCTCAACTCTAGGTTTTAACAGCACTTTGATATCTGGCATATTTTTCTGAATTTCAATTTTTTAAGGACAAAATTCTGCCTCTCCATTCTACCTGCAGAATTCTCTGATTGGGGTTTTGGAGACATCCATTAGGAAAAGGAGTACAGGGGTAGAGGTTTGGAGAGAGGGCTGGGAAATGTTCCTCCAGAGGATAGGGAATCTGACACTATCAACAAGTCAATAAAATTATTTTCCTTTCAAATTAAAATCTCACTTGATATACAAATACTTACCATTCAATGAATCTCATTAATTTTCTTATTAAAAATTTGTACCTTTGTAGCACCCAGCTGTAATCCTAGTACTTGGGAAGCTAAGATAGGAGAACAGAAGGTTCAAGGCCAGCCTCAGCATCTTAGTGAGACCCTGTTTCAAAATAAAAATTAAATAGGGCTGAGGATGTAGATAGCCCCTGGGTTCTGTCCCCAGTACAAAAAAATAAATAAATAAATTCTACTTCTTTATAGTTGACTTCTTTTGGTCCATTGCTTATCATGTTTCTTATCCGGCTAGCATAATAGAATTTCAATGAGTAGAGCTCATTTATTAAAAATGAAACACCTCAGCTGTGCATGGTGGTACATGATTGTAATCCCAGTACTTGGGAGGTTGAGAAAGGAGGATTATAGGTTGAAGACCAGTATCGGCAACTTAGCAAGACTCTCAGCAACTTAGCAAATACTGTTTTAAAGACAAACAATTTAAAAAAAAAAAAAGGCTGGGGGTGTAGTTTGGAGGTAGAATGCCTCAGGTTGCAATCTCCAGTACCACAAAAAAAGCAAAACAAAACAAAAAACCTCCACACACACACACAAATAATAATAATAATAATAATAATAATAATAATAATAATAATAATAATAAACTTGGTAAATAGCAAGTCTGTTTTTCTCTTAAATTTCCTTAAGATCAGAGAAATGTTTAGAAAATTGCTAATGAAGACCCCATGCCATTTTAAGAAATGTCTTAGAGTGATGCCACAATTTAGGAATTAACTAAGGTAGAAATTAAATGCTTGAAAGATTCCAGTTCCACTATTGAGCTAGCATGGGGTGCTGGCTTTCTCTCAAAGCCCAGCCCTGGAGAAGTCAGAGGGAATGGATAGATCCTAGAGTTAAAGCAAGACAGGAGGGATTATGGTGAGCATGAGAGACAGCAACACAGAATGGAAGAGGGCAAAGTGTCACAGATGGGTGTGATGGTTAATTCCATGTGTCAACTTGACTGGGCCATGCATAGATGCCACATGTTTGATTGACCATCATTCTAGTTGTGTCTGTGAGAGTGTGGATGAGGTTAACATTTGAAGACAAAGTAAATTTAATTGCTTCCCCCAATGTGAGTAGGGCTCATTCAGTCAGCTGAAGGCCTAGAAAGAGGAAACTCCTGCTTAACCGCTTGAGCTGGAGAATGGGCTTTTCACTGCCTTCAAAGTTGAACTGAAACATTGGTTTTTCTTGAGTTTTGAGCCTGCTGGCATACACATTAGCTCTCCTGGGTTTCCAGCTTGCCAACTGTAGACCTTAGGTCCTCTCAGTTTCCATAAGCTGTGAGCCAATTTTATATAGATAGATACATGTGTCTTAGAACCTATTAGCTGTGTTTGTGTGGAGAACCTTAATACATGGGGGTTATGCCTAGGAAGTACTTTCTAGCTGGGTCCTTTTGCTTCTTTCATATTTATTTAGGTAAATAATTTGTATTTAGTTAGATCACTGTCCATTTGCATGGAAATAAGCATGCGTTGCAAAGGCAGCAGAATAAGATCCTGGATCCTGACTGGGATGGTAAGTAGAGGCCGGCTGGACAGCCC
>PVLC010037828.1:0-15092 GCA_004027655.1 Graphiurus murinus
ACTGAGACCACACTTGAGAATGTCCAGGACGAGATACCCCAGCACAAGTCTCCAAAAGAGTTATTGCAAAAAATTTACAAAAGGAATAACATCCTGAAATCAAACATCATAAAACTGTGAATTACTTAACCAAAAGAAAATAGCTGAAAATTATTTGATGCCCTCCATTGGATGCAAAAGAAAGAACAATAAAAGAAAAGGAAAAGAAAAAGAAATAACTTGCTTCCAGTTGGAAAGGAAGAGATAAAAGGAGATCTGGATGAGGTATGGATTGCACAATGAACGGCGAGATGGGCTGGTGATTATGGGGGAGACCGCCGCGGTGGCACTGCAGGACGTAAATCAGGGAGGGTGTGTCAAACCTGGGCAGCTCTCTGAGAACGTATGAGGAGGACAAAGAGACAAACACTCCTCTGATAGAGGACTCACACCGAGAATGTACAAAGAACTTTAAAAACTCAACACTAAAAGAACAAACAATCCTAGCAAAAATGGGCTACTGAACTGAATGCATACTTTTCAGAAGAAGGAATACAAAGAGCTAACAAATGTGTGAAAAAATGTTCAATATCATTAGCAATCAGGGAAATACAAATCAAAAAAAGAACACTGAGATTCCATCTAACCCCAGCTAGCACAGCAATCATCAAGAATACAAACAATAATGAGCTGGGAGTGGTGGTGCACACTTGTAATCCCAGAATTTGGGAGGCTGAGATGGGAGGATATGGGTTCGCGGCCAGCCTCAGCTACTTAGTGATGCACTCCAGGCACTCTACAACTTAGTGAGACCCTGTTTCAAAATAAAGAATAAAAAATAGGGAAAATAGGGCTGGGGGTATAGCTTGGAGGTAGAATGATCCTGAGTTCAATCCCCAGTACTGGAAAAAAATACAAACAATAATAAATCCTGGTGAGGATGTGGGGAAATGGGGAAATACAAACTCTCATACACTGTCGATGAGATTGTAAACTAGTATAACCACCATGGAGATCAGTCTGGAGGTTCCTCAAAACACTAGGATGTAAGCATCAAAGGACCCAGTCATACCGCTTTTCCGTGTCTTTCCAAGAGAGTTAAAGTCAAAAGAACAAACAATCCTATCAAAAATGGGCTACTGAACTGAATGCATACTTTTCAGAAGAAGGAATACAAAGAGCTAACAAATGTGTGAAAAAATGTTCAATATCATTAGCAGATATAGTCATTCACACATATCCATGTCTAGAGCAGCACAATTCACAGTAGCCAAATTATGGAACCAACCTTCATGTCCGTCAACAGAGAAGGGGATAAAGACAATGAGGTCTATTCACACGATGGAATTTTATCCATCCCAAATTAGACCATTAGCAGGAAAATGGACAGAGCCGCAGACTATGGTGCTGAGTGAGCTCAGCCAGCCTCAGAAAGGCAGAGGTCATATGTTTTCTTTCGTATGTGGAAGCTAGAGAGAAAACAGGAAGCAAATGGGACTCAGATACATGAGGCCAGTAGGACAGGGGAAGGGGTGTCAGGGGAGCAATGCGGGGAGAGGGAAAGTAGAGAACGGATGGAGGAAGCCCTTCAAACATGCTCTGTCCATGCACGAAGGCACCGCTGCTGATCTCAACATGTATGCAGGGTGGGGAGCTGGGGAGGCCTCGGAGGGAGACACAGCAAGTGCTGGTGAACATAACTTTGAACTTCGCTGTGATTGTACAATTGCAATGCACCAATAAAAGTGTATTAAAAAGAAAGCTGATGAAGACACAGCTGGCTGGCAGGGAGGCTGCTGCTGTGAGCGCCCACCTGACACAGATGTGCTGGGTCCTCCGCTGCCATTTGCCTGAGCTGGGGCCGCAGTCCTGGAACCCTTCAGCTGGGGGCGAGCCGAAGAAGGCCCTCCTGAGATTCGGGACAGTCGTGACCCCTGGGCCCTTGTGTCCTGAAGAGCATCACGGTGAGCTGGGGAGCTGGGGAGACAGACAGGTGAGACGGCTTTGCTTTATCCTGGTTCCCTTGGCTGAGACCTGACTGAGGACCCACAGGGATGAAGGCTTCCCGTCGGCTGCCACCCGCTCCCCTCTGGCTCCACCATGGCCTGGATGTCACTCAGCTCCCTGGGGATGCCTCTGAAAGACAGCTCAGTGTCCCTCCTGTGTCTCCCAGTATCTGTGATCAGTCAACACTCTTCTGACACACAGGAAACGGTTAACATTTCCGGGGCTGCGTGCAGGAAGACCCAGCTCCCATGGTGGACTTTCACGGTGCCAAGGAAATGCACAAAAAGAGAATAGTAGAAACACTCTGGAAAATTTTTGAGTAAAACAAAGAAAAAGAAAAACATTCACAAATCTTTATACATGAATTAAAATATTAATCTTAAGGAATAACACCCAAGTAGGCTGCAGGCTTCCGCTCTTCAACGCTGTATCAGGAATTAATGAAGACTTTCTACCAAAATCTACGAGCAGCAGATGCAGACATCCAAAACCCTGATTTACACTCAAGAGGTTTTGCATGTATGAAAAACTAGAAAAGGGCTCAGAAAATAACCTCCCCGGTTTTCCCTGCTTGGAAAAATTACCTAAAGATGCACTCCAGATAATTGATGATACAGGAAAGAGGCATTGCAGGCACACCGAATCAAAAACAAAGGGCAAACTCGAGACCTGACTGGACACAGAGCCAGAACGTGGCCTCGCAACGTCTGGGAACAGGCCCTGGACCCAGTTACACGGCTTGGGTTGCCGGTGGCCCTGCTCCCTGGGAGCAAAGCATGTAGTGGACCAGTCAGGTCCTTCAGAGAAACGGGACCAACAGGACAGACAGATCTACGTCAAGAGCCAAGAATGCTGAGGTGTGGTTCAGTGTGGATACCAGGCCTGAGGAAGAGCAGAGCTGACATATGCAAGTCCCGATCCTGGGCTGAAGGCCGAGGAGCACGAGCTCAGATGTCCTGGTGCAGGAGAAGATGAGTGTCCTACCTTAGGAAGAGAGACAGAGACCTCGCCGCCCACCTCTCGGTTCTCTCCAGGCCCTCAGTGGCTGGGGTGGATCTTCTCAGTCCATGATTAAGTTCCAGTCTCTTCCAGAAACACCTCACAGACACACCTAGAAATCCTGTTTTGCTGGCTGCTTGCTGTAGTTTGGATATGGTGCGAGAGTGCCCCCCACCCCAGGGCAGGTCCGGAGAGAGCTCCAGGGCTTCTGAGCATCCACTATTCCTCTGGAACTGCGGGGGCTGCTGGCTGGTGAATGTGTGGTGTGCGATCATTTGTCAAGACGTTCTCCCCGGTGGCTGCTTGTCGAACCCACCCCCCGCCAGTCCAACAGGCAGTGCTGTGCGCTTGGCCGTTCATACATGATGAAATAAGAAGCCGGTCTGAGCAAGATTGTTTTCTTTGCATTAGTCAATACGCTATTATGTTAGGATGTTAAATTACACGTACGCTGACCTTGAGGTGCTGAGATATAGAGTGGTTTGTATATGCTGGAAATGGAATACAGAGGCTCACAGAGTGACATGTCTAAATCAAAAGTTCTGTGATAAATGAATAAAGCAAAAATTAATTTGATATTATTGCTATTGCTAGTCTGTCTGGTTCTGCCAGCCACGAGGAGGGAGGTCGGATAGAAACTCCAGAGGAAAAGAGCTAAGCCCCGGTGGAGGCTTAGGAAGACCTTGTGTTCTGAGCTCACGGCATCAAGAAATGGGCAGGTGCAGTGAGGCAGGGTTTCCTGGAGCCCGCCCCAGGGGCATCTGCTCTCCCGGAAGGCACAGGGCACCACCAGAGGTGGTCAGATTTGTTTACAGCAAGATGGCACCAACCTCGCCTGACTGGTTCACTCCATTTATACAAAGGTATGCTTATGAAGTGTTATTAACTGTGCCCTAAAAACCAGTTATTAACTGGGTCCTAAAAACCCAACTGACATCAGAGAAATACCTGGCGCTGGCTCTGGCGCTGGTGTGCAAGGCATATGTTGTCTGCGATCTCGCCTGGTACCCTTGGTGGCCCTGCAGAGCAGGTGCACATGCTGGGAAGAGGAACCGAGGCTTCCACTGTTCCGAGGGCTGCTTGAGATCACAGCGGGAGAGAACCATCTGCACCCGCTCTACAGTCTCGAAGATCATTCAGAAGATGCCTGTGGGTTTGTACCAGGTCCTATGCACCAGTTCCTGGTGTATACAGTGTGAACTTGAACTAGATTTGATTCCCCAAGGGACTTGGGCTATTTTGTTCCTTTTAAAATGGCGGGCCCTCGTACAAGGCATAGTTGAAAAAATTCCACACAAATATCCACTTCTTAGCGTTGCTCAGACCTTATTAAGACTCCTTTGTGTTTGCATGGTTCTTGGGGTCCTCCTGTGCATCCTGATGTCCGGGGAGCTGCTTTGCCAAGAGAGGGAGAGAGCGCTGGTCGTTAGGAAAATGCCCCGCTCTTCCTGGGATGGGAAGCCTCTGGGCTGGTGAACTCCTGAGAAGTTCAGCATCAGAAATGGATACCAGGCGCTGGTAAGGAGGTGCACCCACGGGACTGCCTGCCCATTGCTGGTGTGGGTGGTAATTGGCATAACCACTTTGGAAGACTGTTCCACCTGGGGTCTTGAAGTAAAATACTCCTATCTTCTCCTCCACAATTATTCCCGCCCTAGATAAATACCCAAAGGGAATTCTTGCACACGAACAATCGGAGGGACACATCAGTTCTCAGCAACCTGCTTGTAATAACTAAAAACTGGAAGTAAGCCGAATGCCCACCAGTCACAGAATGGATCGATAAACTGTGGTATAGACACACGGTGAAATACCTTCCAGCAATCAGAATGAGGAAATGGAAGGCATGCCCGGTATATTGACAACATAATATTATTGATATTATATTAAGTAAACAACTGAGTCTGGAAAGGGTTCATGCAGGAGCATGCAATTTTATAACCTTAAAAATAAAAAAAATAAAGCATGTAATTTTAGGGAAATATGTAATATACATAAATAGGAAAACAAAAGAATGAAGAACTTGGATTAACGAGAATGTTCACTTTGGGTGGAAAAGGAGGCAAAAAAAAAAAAAGAGGAATTAGAAGTAGGTATTTTGGGTCAAGATCCCAATTTTCGTTTCAGCTGGTAGATTCATGGCACTTAATATAGAAATAACCAAACACAAATAGAACTAAAGGACAGAGATGTATGTTCTAATAAAAGCCAACTATCGTTGCTGTGGTCTGATGGTTCCCTCCACCCCCAGCTCCCAAGGTGCCAAAGCCCTGCCCCCCGCGTGACTGTGTTAGTGAGCAATAAAGGTGAAGTCACAGGCGTGAGGTTCCATCCAGTGAGATCGATGGCCTTATTGGAAGAGGAAAGGGGAAATCTTTCCCTGGGAAGGTGCAGAGGGAGGGGCCCGTGAGGACACAGGGAGAGGGTACCACATCTGCAGGCCAGGAAGAACCCTCACCAAAACCCAACCGGGCTGGCTCCCTGACCTACACTTCTGACCTCTGGAACTGTGGGAAACTGTCTGGTGTTTAAGCCCCCGAGTCCGTGGTATTTCGTGATGGTGACCTGGATTTTGCCTTTTGAGGATGTAATCCTGGGATCAGAAACTAGGCAAGAAAAGGGGAAAACACAAAAGAAAGGTGGTTCCTGACCGAGCTGGCCTTTTCTCTGCTTCCTTCTGTCTACCTTTTGCACTGGTCAAGGTCCACCCCTGGGCTGCCACTTCCTGGAAGCCAGGGCTCTGTGCCCCCAGATACAGGGCTTCATCTGGGTCTGGCTGAGTCCAACGACATGAGGCTGAATGGGTCTGGGAGGTGCACCTATTGGGTTTAGTGCCAGCTCCGAGAGATTGGTTGACTTTCCTTTGGTCACACAGCCAGCCAACAAGTTCAAAGCTGGGATTCGAACCCAAGTGGGCCAGTGCTGCCAAGCCTTCCTGCCCTCAGCTGCCGGTTCTCTGTGGGGCATCTGATGCATCCCTTCCTCTGGGGCAAGCTAGGTGGTTCAGCATCCTCTGGCCCCTCTCCTGGGAGCTCTGGGCTCTGGCCTCGGCCCCTGGTCACCTGCACATGTCTCTCACCTCTTCTGCTTGTGATGTCTCTGCCAAGTGGCTTTTTTGGGTGGCTCTGGTGGCTGTAGGTGCCGAAAGTCTCTTGCCCTTTGGGAAGGCAGCGCCTCTTCCCACAGGGTGACTGCCACCACACAGGAGGGTCCTCCTGCGTACCCACTGTCCCTGGTGCCTCCCCACAAACGTGGCTCAGATGGCAAAGAAGCCAGACACTACTTAGAACCAAATGATGATTTGATGGTGGGAGTGATTAAATAAAAGACTTAATTGGCTCAAGTTTGGATACTAAAAATGATCACACTAAAAACTGTCAAAATAAATGGATTTATAAGTACCACTAGATACTTAGAATTAAAATATGCACATCTTTCCACTTAGATTAGCTTTTTTGAGCTCAGAAAGAATCTTCTAAGATATTGCTAATGCTATTCCCTATTCCCTGTGAGAAATGTGTCCACAAAAATATGAAGTCCCTGGTTAAAGATTAAAAAAAGATCACTTGTGGCCAGTGGAAACATTTCCGTCGAATTCATCCACATGTTGTGTATGGTCTCGATGTGGCTTATAACTCAGCACAAAAATCACTCTATATTCACATTACTCCCTCTCTCTTCTCCTTCCAGCTAAGACTCACTGAACCCCCCAATTTCCAAATCACTTGTATCGACAGCTTGAATTATGAAGCAATAAATAACATTTCTAGGGAAAAAATTAATTCTGAAAATAATTAAAGATGATTAGCTCCTGGTTGAATACAAAAGAGGTTTTAGTTTCTGCAGAATGTCATCCTGAGGGTTTGACATACCACTTCAGGGCCCAGGAAGCTAAAGACTAATTCTAATTATATGAATAATGTGTGTGCGTACACACACACACACACACACACACACACACACTCTTCAGAGTCACTATTGATAGGCCAGGGACTATTATTATATTGAGCTTTCTTTCTTTATTTACCACTGGCAATTCTAAAGGAGAACAAACGAAAGAGTTTGTCCTTGAAGTTTACAGTCTCCTAGAATACAAGGCATGCTCCATTCTCGGTAACATTTATAATCCACACAGAGGGGAGACAGAGGATGGGTGATGGATGAGTTTGGGGGGAGAGCAGAAATTCTGATTCCAGGACATTTTGTCTCACAGCTTAGAAACAGTGATGCACTCCAGAACAGCACGGCCATTGCTGTTGGATTAGAGAAGAAAACCCAGATAGAGTCTCAACCAGAGAACAGTAGCACTGGGAGAGATGCCCAACGTGGCCTGGTTGGAATGCCATTTATTCAGGCTGAGCCACCTTCACTGCTGCTGCTGTTGCAAGGCATGCTGGGAGCATCTCCCGCCTCCCCCTGAAACCACCCCCCCTCCCCTGCAGTCCACATCTAGGAATTCCCCATCATGAGGCCCCCCCAGTGGTGAACCGCCCTGGTTTCCTTATTCTGAAAACATTTATTTAAAAAATTCAATTGGGTTCTGAAAAACAATGAATTTGCTGGGTCTAGAATTTCGAAGGGATGCATTTTGTTTTGTTAGTGGTTTCGTTTTCTCTTAAGCCTTGGAGACACTTCCCATTGTCTTCCCATTGTGCTTGTCTTCTGGATTCCAGATATGCTACCTCGCGACCTGCCTTCAGCCTGACGGCTTGCTGTGTCGGAAAAGCAGCTCCTCTCTGGCTGCTCTTAACATTTCTCCTTTTCTCAGTGTGCTGCGTTTTAACTGTGGTTGGGTGAAGATTCTGTTGCTGCTCATTTTGGTTATCCTGCTCTTAAAGCACCGGTGGCTCCCAGGCTTCTAGAAAATGGGGATTGTCTCCCCAGGTATATCTAGAAATCCAGGTGTTTCTAGAATATCTAGAAAATGGGGGTTGTCTCCCCAGGTGTGCTTGGTCCTCACTGTTGGTTTATTCCTTCTCTTCTAAGTGGTCGGGCTAGTCCAGAAAGTATCACTCTACCCTCCCTATCTTTTTCTCTCTTCTCTTACTTTTCATTTATTTCTTTCCCGAGTATGTTTTTAGTGAGTTTTTTTTAAACATTTATCTTCTAGTTCACTAATTTTTTCTCTTCCGTTCTTCTTTGTTTGCTGAGTTTCTAATATTTAACTTATTTGGGGTCACTTGAAGGTCCATTCAGTTACTTATTGAAATGCCTGTACTAAAGCAATCTACCGATTTAATATAATTCCTATCAAAATTCCAAGATTGGGATTCACAGAAATGGGGAAAAAATCCTAAAATTTATCTGGAACCTCAGAGGCCCCAAGGAAATCTCAAATTAGAACAACACGTCTGAAGGCATCACCTTCCCTGACTTCAAAGTATATTACAGAGCTATAGTGATAAAACAAAAACAAAACAGCTGGTCTTGGTGAAAAGACACACAGACCGATGCAACAGAATTGGGCATCCAGAAAAAGACAATTGGGCGTCCAGGAAGAGAGACTCTTTAATAAACAATGTTTGGAAAACTGGAGATCCATATGCAAAAGAATGCTTGTAGCAGATGCAAAAAGTCAACTCAAAATACATTTAAAAATGAAGTGTAAGACTTGAAACTAGAATGCTCCTAGAAGGAAGCAGGGGAAAACTCCAGGTTTCCTCATGTCATCGCTTCCTTTTAGTGTGCAGGAACTTTTTGGTTTGATACAGTCCTGTGATACCGTGGGAGACCTGGGGAAGGATTGTGCAGACATGACGCCAACGTCCAAGCAACAGAAAACAAATACGTGGAATTGCCACCGAACCCAGGTTCAAAGACGCATTCACAGAAAAGCCAGCTGCCCAGAGACGAGGGCTGGGGAGGGAGGAAGGCTCCATCCAGTGCCGAGAAGGGACGGGGCAGAGGGGGTCTGCTCACAAAGCAGCTTCCACTCTGGGGGAATAGGTGGAGATCCCCCAGGAGCCTAGGAGCCTCCGCTCCTAACTCCTTTCATGGTCTGCTGCTTCCAGTCTTGGCGGCTGGTAGAAGTCTTTAATCTGGAGAAGGAGGAGAGAGGATAGGCAATTCTAGGTCAAGTCAACCCTCATCATAGTTCTGGACAAAACACGTCTCCAATGATCAACACGTCCACACGCAGGGATGAGTGGACTCCGACCAAAGGTTCAGGCAGCAAAGGAGACAGACCAATGTGAAGACAGAGCAGCCGCACCTCTCCCTCCCCTTCAGTCACTCGGGGACATCGCAGCCCCAGTGAGGAGTGTTTCTTATCACAGTGGCCTCCAGGGCCCTGAAGAGAGCGTAGGCAACCACTATCATCACAACCCATTCAACCGCAGGGTCATTTGCAGCACAACCGGTAGGGGAGAATCGTGTATCGCCCAGCCGGTGATCTCCAACGTGGGCGACGCTTAAATCAGCTAAGAGCAAGTGAAGCTAGAGAGTTTATTGAGAAGTAACAGGACTGTATCCAGCTGAAAAGGTTCTGCACAGCCATGGAAACCGTGACACGGAAAGGCCACCTGCGGATTGCAAGGAAATTCTTGAAAGCCAGCTATCAAAAAGAGGGTCAGAAGATGCAAGAGGAAAAAAAATGACCCAATTACAAATGAATAAATAGACAAAAGATCTAAATTGATATTTTTTTTCCAGAGAAGGCGTATTAGTGACCAGCAGTATATAAAAAGGTGCACACCATTGGTCCTCAGGGAAACACAGGTCAAAAATGAGCTATCATCTCAGCCCATGAGAAGGACTGCTATTTAAACAAAGACCAAGCCGGGCATGGTGGCACACACTTGTAATCCCAGCATTCGGGAGGCTGAGACCGGAGGATCCAGGTTCGCCGCCAGCCTCAGCAACCTAGTGAGGCACTCCGCAACTTAGTGAGACTCGGTTTCAAAATAAAGAATAAAAAATAGGGCTGGGGGTATAGCTCGGAGGTAGAATGCCTCTGAGTTCAATCCCCAGTACCGCAAAAAAAAAAAAAAAAAAAAAAAAAAAAAAAAAAAAAAAAAAAAAAAAAAAAGACCAAAGACAACAAGGCATTCTAAACGTTTAAAAATCCCCTATTCTTGGGTTCCATGCCCCCTCCTTTCTTTCTACTCTAAACATATGAAGCGTGCCAAGTTTTATATTCTCCTTTTAATAATTCCAACATGTGCAAGCTGTGCAAATGTAATCCTCTGTCTTTTATATTTGTTAGCTTTTAATACTGGCATCGTGTTTCCTAATGCCGTTCATAATTTTTATTTATTGCATTTAATCTTGTCTTGGGAGCCCACTTCTGGTGGAACTCTAGGTGGGATGCCTTTCTCTTTCTCTCTGTTATTACCAAGCACTTTGGAATGTCATTTGCCTGAAGCAGATCTCAAATTCTTAACTTGAGATTCTTTTGGACCACTTAGAGTGGCCAGGAAAGAGAGAGAGAGAGAGAGACAGAGAGACAGAAAGACAGAGAGACAGAGAGACAGAGAGACAGAGAGAACAGGGCAGGGGAAAGGACATCCCATTTAGGCCACGCCCCATTGCCCACCTCCTCCTATGAGGCTCTGCCTCTTAAAGGTTCCTCTGCTTCCCTTGCTGACCACCAAGCCTTTAGCACATTTCCTTTGGAGGACATTTTAGATCCAAACTATAGCAATCTCCCAGAGCAACAAGGAAAAATGAAATCATTAAGAAGTGAGAGCCAAGCTGGGTGTGGTGGCGCACGCTTGTAATCCCAGCATTCGGGAGGCTGAGACTGGAGGATCCAGGTTCTCGGCCAGCCTCAGCTACCTAGTGAGGTACTCCAAAACCTAGTGAGACCCTGTTTCAAAATAAAGAATAAAAAATAGGGCTGGGGGTATAGCTTGGAGGTAGAATGCCCCTGAGTTCAATCCCCAGTACAAAAAAAAAAAAAAAAAGAAGTGAGAGCCATTCTCTCAATTCAGCCAGGAGCTGAAACTATGTGATTCTTTGTAAAGTGAATCTCGCACGCCAGGTCCAGTCTCAGACTGAGTTAGCATGATGCATCGTTACGTAAGTATTGGGAACCCCAGGCTGAACCCTCAACCGTGAGGCCCCAATAAAGACGCTGCCTGAATGTTGCTGATTCAAACCTCTCTTTATTATACCTCTCTCTCTGGGATCGAGGGCACTACACAAGCAGTAACAAACACAACACAGAAGTCGTCTCTCCAAAGAGTGCCTTTCCAACAGACTCCCAATAACCCCTCTCTCCAGCAATCCACCTTCCACTAGCAACCAACAACCTTTCCTCCCAGAACTTCTCCAGCAACCACTCCAGCAACAACCCAGCCAGCCTCTCTCCTTACATGCGAGAGGTGGAGGCTCTTAAAGCCACACAGGGCCTAAGCCACGAGGCGTCTCATACAGCTCTCACCTGGGCCGGCCACGAGCCGGGCGTGCTGGTGCATGCGCTCTGGCGTGGGGCAGCCCTAGAATGATACCACCTGCAGCCACTTCTGGCACTCTGCCAGGCGCCATCTAGAGGCGGGGTCTTTCCGGCCGGGCTAGGCCCCCGACACGTAAGCTCTTCCTTCATCCTAAGGCTGCTAGTTCTGGCTGTGACGCCAGTGCGATCACTTCCGATGGCCCTGAATTACTCCCCCCTAGTCCTCAGGCATCCCCGTCACCATGTCACTTGTCCTCAGGGATGACTTTTATTTCCAATGCAGACCTGAGATGGGACTTCCTTGAGAAAATGGAAATTTGTGAGCAGAAAATGAGGAAACCCCAAATACCTACCATAGCCTGGGAGCCTGGGTGGCCCTGCAGGCTTTCTGCACGCCGGTGCAGGATCGAGGCAGGAAGGTGGATGAGCTCCTCTCTCCGTGGACTGGCCAGCTCCTCCCACGTCCTCGGGAGTGTGGCATCCAACGGGCCAAGGGAAGCTGTCTTGGGGGAAGGAGCCGAAAGGGAAGCCGAGCAGAGACACTGCCTCTCCAGCAAGATCGCTCCCCTGGAGGGCTTCCAAACATCTCCAGGGCACGGAGCTGCAAGGACAGCCTTTGTGGACGTGCAGAAGCAGACAGATACGCGCTGCTGAGCGGAGCCTCCGTAGCACTGCATGGCGCGCTCTCCCAGCCTGTGGGCCAGCCGGGCTGCCAACTCAAACCTAAACACTCTCAGACACTAATAAGCCACATTTTGAATTCCATTTCTAGCAAATATCACATTTATTCGAAAGATGGATAAGAGGAGGCAACCCCCTCCCTCACTCTCCACCCCACGATGTCCGCTCCTGGTGAGGCCCCTACCCGGGTATGGGTACGAGTGGGACACGACTTTCCCCCAAACCAGTACAACACCGCAAAGGCTGGGGGAGAGGGTGTGCACCCATGACTGACACCCACCCCACTCAGAGGCTCTCTCCCCTGTCACTTTGGAGAAACAAGCCACTGTGTTGTGAGTGGCCCTAGGGAGAGGCCAAACTGCCAGAAGCAGGGAGCACCTCCAACCATGAGGAGGCAGGACCCTGCGGCCCAAGGGACATGCGGGCACGTCCCTCCCTGGGGTGGGGGTGGTCTCACGGGAGGCCGCTGTCTTGGCCCACACCTTGCCGTGCTGCAGATGACAGAGTCGCACCCCGCTTGGGTTCCTGACCTGCAGGAGCTGGGACAGCAAGGCGTGCTCTTTCTAGCAGTGAGCACGGGAACCTTGTGCGGCGGTGACAGAAAAGAGCCGGCGCCTCATCGGTCTCTGTGTCGTGCGTGGAATAACAAGTCAGCATCCAGCCCACAGCACCTTCAGGGTCCTGCACACCAGGCAGGAAGGCTCAGGGCCTCCTCACCAGGAGAAGTGGAGGTCACATGAAGTCCCCCGTTGGTGGCGCACTCCCCAAAGCTGCACAGCGGTGCCTCATGAATGCTTGATCTTCTCTGGGAATGGCAGGAAAGCAAGGGCCCACAGGGCCATCACGGGTGCTGGACGTTTTGGAGTGGACTGCCTCGTGGTGGGAGCTCATGGTCTACACCTCGGCCTACACCTCGGCCCTGGGGTTCCGTGTACGGCCTCCTCTTCAGCGGCCCTTTTGGGGTGGAAGGAGCCAATGCAGACCTGGCGGCAGCCCAAACCCCTCCAAATTAAATATTTAAACAGCAGCAGCTGCTGCAAATCACCTGCGTTTCCTGGGTTCTGCCCTGTGTCCCCCAGCCAGTTCACAGCTGATAAATTGATTGCTGCTTCCTTTGTTTCCAATGAGATACAAGCTATGAAAGGCGCTCGGAAAATGCATCAGCGCGCAGCTGGGCTGCGGTCAATACCCCCCTCTGTCTGTGTTTTATCTGCATTTTACCACTTCCCTGGCAAAGCCTGGGTCCCCCCTGGAGGAAGCACCCTCCATGCCCCAGCCCCGAGCAGCTCTGCCTCAGCTGAAGGCCGGGGTTCAAACCTTGCTCCCACCCTGGGGGGGTTTGGTCCCGGCTGTCTTTCACCGCAGAGGCTGCAGTGACCCCCGGCTCCAGCCCAGCCCTGGTGCTTGCTCAGGAAGGCCAGGTGTTTAGAATTCCGGGGAGGAGCAGGTGGGGGGGGAGGGGTCCCCGGCGAGCTGCCCCTGCCCTGTCCCCTGACGTGTGAGCTGAACGGCAACGCGGCCGCCGCACACGCTCAGCACCCCATTATTCCTCGGGGATGGTCCTGCCCGTGCTGGCGGTACTCGGTAAAAGGCCCTGAATCGCTGCTTTGTCATTTTTCAAACGGCAGCAGCTTCCTATTTATCATACAAGAGATAATTCATCCTCACTGTTATCTTCCCCAGGCATTGCTGAGAGTCTGGGAAACGGGGCTCCAGAGGGAGCGGTTAGTTTTCATTTAAAGTGACACTGAGGGAAGCAGCCGCCCTCCTGCGCGATGGCAGCAAGCCGGCCAGGGAGGCCCCGGAGCTCCTGGTCGCACGGGAGGGCAGTCCTGACATGGCTCCCCGGATGTCCTGGCTGGGCGGCGAGGGCTGGGCGGTGGAAGCCTCTTCCTCCAGGCTGGGCCTGAGCCCCAAGGCTCCCAGGCACACGTCTGCCCCAAGCACCCCCTGCAGCCTCAGGCAGGGACGTTGAGGTGGGATGAGCAGAGGCCAGCCGGCTCCACTGGGGTTAATACCACAGATCTGAGACGGTGGCCCTGGTACAGGCACCAGGAGGGATGCAAAAAAGCCAGGCACCTCTGTCTCCCTGCCCACGGGGTTCAATCCAGAGCCAGGCCCAAACCCACCTGCTGCAGGGTGTGGAGGGTTTGTCCTGGGGATGTCCAAGGGTGGAAAGAGGCCTCCCTGTGTCAGAGTCCTTCCTGTTTCCTGTCTCCATTGTCTGCCCCTGGACCCTCATCCCTACACTCCACACAGGAGCCCATTCTTGCTCTGCTCAGGGATGGTGCTATCCCCTAGGTCTCCATGACTTCTGCATTAGCTAATCCCCTGGTGTGTTAGTCAGTTTCACATTGCTGTAACAAACACCCAAAGTCATCGGCTTATAAAGAGAAAAGGTTTCCTTTGGCTCACTGTTTTGGAGATTTCAGTCCATGATCAGCCGGCCCTGTTCCTTTTAGGCCCATAGAGAGGCATCATGTCCTGGTGTGCCCGAGTAAAAGCACCCACCCCGTGGCCAGGAAGCAAAAGAAAGAGAAAGAAGAAGGGGCTACTGGACTCCTATGACCCCAAACACCTTCCCCTAGGCTCCACGTCCACGACCGCCTCCCAACAGAGCTACAGCGGGGACCATGCTTTACCACGTGGACACTAAGATCCAAACTGCAGCCCCCAGGAGGGGCCGGGCTGATGGGGCCACGCAGTCTGGTCTCCAGAGCGACAGAGAACAGAACGTGTCCACCCAGAAAAGAGCCTTCGGAGAGAATATTGAGTTGGTTTTAACTGTGAGTGGGAGAGTATTTGGAGAGTCTTAGAATAATATCTAACACTTGCTACCCTTTGCTCTTTCCAAAATGATCTCCTTGAATTCGGACTCTCAGATGCACACGGGCGTTGTATTGTAAAAACAACTCCCATATCGCACGCAGTGCTTGGGCGTTTCCCGTCACTGAGTCAAGCCGCTTCTGCCCACCTGGGGGTGTGCTCCCTGCCCGCCCACCGTTTCTTGGTGGTCACCGAGCCAGCGGGA